>VDFB02332361.1:0-157798 GCA_007258455.2 Sequoia sempervirens
TTAGAGGATAGGATAATGCATCTCAATCCTACAATCAATTTCAAATTGAAAATTTTGATTTGGTTATCTAAATTGCATATATAATTTGGATATTGTGCCTCACAAGTCAAGTATCTAAAGAAAAAGGCAGACCCAATTAAGATTAGCCATCCTATTATTGTTTAGAAAGATTCTAGATGTGACCTGTTGGACACATTAATTCCCCTGCAGACTGATTTGCATAAAGATCTTGGACTTGAATCAAAATAAGCAGCCACATAGCCATACAACAGTAAAAGAAAATTTACAACATTGATTGTCATGCATTACAACTCACCGTGAGATTATTCACTTCCAGATGGTTTTTATGCAGAACCTTGGGTATTTCCTAGTAATAAGCAAGAAAAGATCAACTTACTTGTCAGTTTTCTTCTGGAATTTTTATGAGCATGATGATCGTCCAATAGCAATACAACCCCATCAATTTTCCATTCAATAAGGTAAAGTGTCAGTATCATGGAAGCAAAATACACTATGAACTGTAACTTTAACATCTTTGAGCAACTTTAATGACAATATTGAATTGTCTAAATGTGTTAATGAAACTAAGTACATGCATCTTTTCAATTGTTACCTTCCGTATGTCCGTTATCTATGTTTGCAGATATAAAACTATTAGAATGTCATTTGGTTGTATTAAATTACAGGACATTGTGAAAGCCTTTTCAGTGATGCTACATGAACATAATAAATAGACTGTAACCTTCAAATCAACATGAATATAACTGTAAAACTTTGAAAAATTATCAACAATGCAAGTTATGAAATGAATATGCATTATTTATATATTCTCATTCCATCAACAGTTGGATTTCTCTATAGTAAAGCATAAAGATTTAATTCCAGATTAGATATAGAGATATTCTCAAAATTAAAGTCTCAGTTTATGCTAAATAGTAACATTAAAGTCTGAATAGTTACACCAGGATCAAGCAGACCATCCAGTGAAGATCATCTAAAACATATTTCTTTGAAAATTGCTAAAGAGGGAACACACAAACTTTCTAATGCTTTTTTAATCTTCAATTTTAACCTTTCAAAAATGATGATAATGTATCTCTCAGATTTTTCTTTATCCTGAGATTTAAAAAAAGTCGTTTATTTATAATTGCAATCTAGAACGAGGGAAAATGTTCCTGTGCTCTAGGTGGAGGTAAGGGTGATTTTTTAGGTCCCAGCCTAGCCAGCATGCCTATTTGGTGTATGGAACACCTCGTGGGAAAAGGAAACTTACCATCTTACCTTATATGTATATAAATTACTTTGAATGTGTACTTTGGTTTTGAACTTGTGACAAAGCTTTTTAGTAAATTAAGCCTTGTACTGTACATGCTCTACACTTATCTAGGTCCTATGATAGGAACCAAAGATCAATTTTCATCTGGAGATAGGAGTTTCAATTTGATCATGAACCCAACTAGAAGAAATCAGAAACACCAATTTAAAAGATCAATATCTGTCAGTATCCTTGAAATTGACAACGATGACAAAACTGGTTAAATAGAAATTAAACAATAGAATCCCCTTGCAAAGTGTCAGATATTGCATTCAACATATTACTGATATATATATTACTGAGCCTTATGTCATTTAGAATTTCATATTCTTCATATGCTTGAACCATAAACAGAAGAAAGAATTTCCATCCAAAATAATGCAATAATTGTATCATATGTAATGAATATGGTGGTAAGACAATTTTATGGAAGTTGAATTGGGAACATTGTTTGAGCAAATGAATTATTTATTATGGCTTCTAAAGAAAAATGGAAGGTTTTTAGATACTTTTGTAGCATAGAAAATCATTTTTAAACTGGCATTTCACACTCAACAATGCAAATTCTACGCTGCCCTCCAATAAAGTACAATCTACCCCCTTGTCAAGTTTTTATTAAAGCTCAATGACTAAACAACCGATTGGCACTTTTAAAGCAGCTGTTCCAATGATACCACCAATTGGTATTTTTAAAGCAGCTGCTCTGATACCACAAAGGCCCAACCACCACACCAAAAGACCAACCTAGTAGTGAGGGCGGTTACCTAGGGTTTCAAGGATGAGGTTTGCGTCCCACCAACCTTGGAGGTGAAGGCATGAAGCCACGAGCACAACAGACACATAGCCGTGGAGCCCCACCATCTAGTTATCAGGTACACGCTTGCCAGCACGACGGGTTAGGACATCTGCAGGGGTTTAGCCCTTCACGCACAGGACATTACAGCCCACCACGCTCTACAGGGCTCGACCTCAAGACTTTGGCTCTGATATCACAAAGGCCCAACCACTACACCAAAATACCAGCCTAGTAGTGAGGGCAACTACCCAAAGTGTTAAGGGTGAGATTTGTGTCCCACCAACCTCGAAGGTGAAGGCATGAAGCCACGAGCACAACGAACATGTTGTCGTGGAGCCCCACCATCTGGTTATCAAGTACACGCCTATCAGCATGATGGGTTAGAACATTTGTCAAGGTTTAGCCATTCACGCATGGGACATTACAACCACTAAACCAAAAGACCAACCTAGTAGTGAGGGCGACTACCTAGGGTGTTAAGGGTGAGGTTTGCATCTCACCAACCTTACAGGTGAATGCATGAAGCCACAAGCACAGTGGACACGTGATCATGGAGCCCCACCATCTAGTTATCAAGTACATGCTTGCCAACACGACGAGTTAGGACATCCATCAGGGTTTAGCCCTTCACGCACGGGACATTACAGCCCACTATGCTCCGCAAAGCTCGACCTCAAGACCTTGGCTCTAATACGGTAATACCATAAAGGCCCAACCACTACACCAAAAGATCGGTCTAGTAATGAGGGTGGCTACCCAAAGTGTTAAGGGTGAGGTTTGTGTTCCACCAACCTCGGAGGTGAAGGCATGAAGCCACGAGCACAGTGGACATGTGATCATGAAGCCCCACCATTTGGTTATCAAGTAAATGCTTGCCAACATGGCGGGGTAGGACATCCGCCGAGGTTTAGCCCTTCACGCATGGGGCATTACATGCCCTCCAATAAAGTACAGGCTACCCCCTTGTCAGCTTTATATTAAAGTTCAATGACTAAACAACCAATTGGTATTTTTAAAGCAGTTGTTCCAATGATAATGGCGGTAGGATAAAGGATTCTTGAATATAACTATGAAAAGATTCTTATATCTTCATGTAAATTCATAAAGGAAGTTATTAAAACCATAGCAGCAAAAAACTTTTGGGGAAAAAATCGGCAAACCAAAAGTATAAGATTTTTTGAAAAATTTGGATTTAAAAAAAAACGTAAAAAAATGTAGAACAAGAGACAAAAACTATTTTTTTTTTAATTGAAAAGCATTTCCATAGCATAGAGATATAGAGAGCAAATAAAATAAAGATTTTAACCAATGAATTGTAGAAAATAGTTTCTTGTTGTTTATATTCATATTGCTGATTACATTGCATTGCACATCTTTCAAAGCATTACTTATAGTGCATAACTAATAACTAGATGCTGATGCATGACAAAATTTGAATTACACTATAGTTTGTACAAAGTCAACCTATAAACTAAGTACAAAGTTTTAAAAAATCAAATATAGCCAATGACTATTGCTACTACAAATAGAGCTATGCTAGAGGGCTGCAAGTCTCGATGATGAAGCTCCTGGTTCTGAGCCTCTCTTAAGTAATTCAACCAGATTATTATCCAAGTTGACCTCTAGGATCTCAAAATCCTCAGGCTCAAGAAAGTCATCATCACTAGCAATCCACTCAAACTCTAGATCAATCTCATCAATGTCAATTTTCTTACCATCCTCAATGGTACCTGGGTTTGTCCATGGACAAATTAGTCTTGGGATTACAAGTGCAAAACATTATGAATACAATTACAAATTTACAACTATGATTGCAAGTATACTAAAAGTCTAACCTTGAGATTTCCTTAGTTTCAAGCGGAGGTTGTGGTGAACAAACACCAAGTCATTCATTCGTTGTTGTGTTAGGCTATTGTGTTTCTTCGAATGTATGTGTTCAAAAACATTCCAAGTACGCTCACAAGTGGATGAACTACATGGCTGGCTCAGAATGCGTCTCACCATCCACCTAATATTTTTGGTTTCGTGACCAAAAATATCCCACCATTGCGCTAAAAACACATTATATGGAGATGATATCATGTAAGAACATCTTAAAATTTTAACACATTTAATGATCATATCCACAAAATAAAGAGATTATCAAAATTTTATAGACTCTACCTGGTTGCAAGGTCTTCCTACCTTCCACGACAACCTTAGATGAGAGAAAACCCCTTGCTTGCTTGTACATTGCTAACTCTGCCATAGCTGTTGTAATTGTTTTGTGGTAGCAAACATTTTTTCCATGCATATGAACAAGCCCTGTGCAACCTCACCATTATCATGCCTAAATGAAGAGTTATAGAACAAACATGGATTAAGATAGTATCCTGCAACATGGAGAGGAGAATGCATCTGTCAATCCCATCTTCTATCAGTTATGTCCAACAATGTCATATACCTGTCCCTGTTATTTTCCATCCTACCCCTCATCACCTCCTTGACCCTATCCATGGCCTCATACAAATATCCCATGCAGGATTTATCCCCATCCACTAGTCTCAAGAATTTTACTAGAGGCTCTGAAAATTCTACAACTTGTTCAGCTGCATCCCAAAAACTAGCAAAATAAATGTACTCTCCCATTGATATGCCATCTACTTGATTTGTGAACCCAAACTCTATCCACTCGTTTGAAACATTTGTTTCAAATTCATATTTTGTTCACAAAAAGTTTGTAGTGTGTTGTTGTTTCAATTAGCACCTCTGGAGTGCTTATTGGAAACGGTCAGCTATTGCAAGTGTTATAGTAGTGCTCCTTCGGATTATAGAGAGGAAGATCCCTCTTTGTTGATGTTATGTGTAAAAAAGTACAGTAGACTAAGGTTCCTATCTTTTTAACTCAGCGGAAAGACACAAGGGTGCACAAACACAATGCGTTGTAGCTAAGTTTTTCTCTGGTTTCTGCAGATCTTAACTATGACTAAACTAGCTTTTAAACTATCATATCTCCCCAAGATAAACAAAGCATGAGGGCATAGGAGCGGGAATGGATGGTTGGATTACTTGGTCCAACCATCTTGCTAGAATGAGTCCACGGCTTTGAACTCTCATATCTATGCTTGAAATAAGGCTTTGTGCAAGCAAACACTCTTTACGGTAAGTTGGATCTTAGACTTGCCAAGGAGGAGGAACCCATGTCTGAGGTATAGGCTATGAAACAGCTTACTAGAAACAACAAGATACGATGCCTTGGCTAACAGGATTACCGAGGAGGTGACGACACCTATCCAAAGTGTAGGCTGAAAGACAATTCATTGAACAACATCAAACGATAACTGTCAATGACAAAATATCCGAGGAGGAACCCCTTGTCCAAGGAGGAGATTGAAACAACAAGATATAAACACAAAACGTTGAAAGAACTCAAATATGTGGATCAAAATGCAAGCGCCTTCTGATTTTCTTGTTTAAATTTCTTCAACGAGTTACAAAGAATTGGGACATGCAAAGGCACGAAATCATGCACAATTGCTCATCAAACCAATTAACTCTCATCCAAGAGTGAACAAATAATCACTTTCAAACTTGTTGGCAACAATGGCGCAACAATTTTGCATAGTAAGTAAAGGTTAACAAATAATGAGCCCAATGCTCTTATTTATAGAACTCAAAGGAGTAGGCAACCCTAAAGTCTCCTTGAGTTAACATTAAGTTCTTACCAATCAATCAACAGATTTATTCCTATGTCTAAAAGTAGGTGAGCAAGCAATTAACTGGAAATCTACTTCAGTTAATAGAAACTAAACTAAAAGTGAACCTTAATTACAAAATGTGCCTCCAAAATAGACATCCACATTTAGTGGAGATTTGAGATCCATAATTCATGGAAGTCAAAATAGACATCCTCAATTAGTGGGATCTGGCATGCATGTTCCGTGGGACATGGAGTTAACTTGGAAAGGGGCATCAAGTTAACTTCAGTCACCATTAATGCTCCTTTAGAGGGTAGGACGTCCTTTGTGGGTGCTTTACACCTCACCATCTCCAGTCAACAATACCAAGCGTTGACTTCTATTTCTTGCAAACTGCTTTTGATATTCGATCTTCTTTGCAACTGCATCATCCAACCTTATTGACATGGAATGTGGAAGGTAGTGTGGTAGTAACCGGTGACAGCTCTGTGTTTGGAATGACTACCTTCCACATTTGGCTATCCATTGAACGGTGATGCCATTTACGCCTTCCAAGGTGTCCGTCTTGACTACGGGCTTCACTTCATGCATGTCCGTGTTGAGTGTTTTCAAAAAGTTGTGAAGTAGGACCATTTTGGTCTTGATTTCAACTTGTGAGTATTGTATTCTAAAAAACTCGACCGTTGACTATAAACATAGATATGTTAAAACAACTTTTTTTGCAACTGCTAAAAATTGCATGCTGAGGGGTAATTTTTATGAAAAAATCTAAGGCATGGGTTTTAATTAGAATAATTTTCTAAATGGACCCAGAACGTCAGAAATCCCAAAAAATCACTTTTCCTTGTACATGCAAGAGCCCTTCAGGGTAGAGGTTTCAGAGGCAGTAGAGGCTTATTTTTCTCGAAAAAATCTGACACAGGTATTGTTGGCGCTTCAAAGTTGAACAAACCCAATTCGTCTGATTTTTGAAATTGTGACTTTTTCCGGAAACCCTAAAAAATAGGGGCAGCAAGGCAACTTTTCATGGTAAAATCTAGCACGTGGGTTTTGTTGAATATGCTATGTTGATCATACCCAATTGGTCAAATCTGTAATTATCTGTTGTTTTCTTGGACATGCAAGAAGATCTAAGACAAGAAGAAGATTGGAAGTTATTTACTATCTTTCTGTAAAAATGTGCCTATGGATGCAACCCCTGATAAATTGTCCTTCTATACAATTGATCTTCAAAAATAATGAAGAATGGTCAAAACCCTCTATCAAATCTTGACAAGACGTCTTGGAGAGCAAATGACTGTTCTTGAGCTCCAACCTACAAAGACAAACAATGAATAATGATGTCCAAGCTTGATACATAGTGATTGATGCCTGAATGTATCAAGTATGGGCGCCAACTCATGATTGAAGACTGATTTGGCTTGATCTGGAGTTCTAAAAGTTGATTTCCACTGATTGTGGGACGTTTTAGCCAAGTTTGCCTCCAAAATCTCTAACTCAAGTCAACATATCATGTTTTGACTTTTTAGGCGTCCTTGAGTGTTGAACACTTTTTTCATTATTTTTCATGGTGAAGTGCCTCTGTTTGATCCTTGCTCCCAGTCGTTCAGTTGATCCTGAGCAGCTGCTGATGGATTCATTGTTGAGCTGGAATCGTGCTGAAGAGATGTGCCTGGGAGCTATTAAGCCTGAAAATTGAATCTAAGGCTCCAAAAGACTGGGTGCCTTTCTTCAGCAGGGGCACTTTTTCACCTGACTTAGTCAATTTTTCGTGACTGTCTTTCAGTTTCTTCATTTAGACCCTCCAGTTTCTTCATTTAGACCCTCTGTGCTTCGATTTGATACCTCCGTTGATTGACGAGTCTGATGATCTCGCTTGACGATTCATCGAATAACCAGCTCAGTCCTAGAAAGGATGACTGGTTTCACAACTTCTAAAAGTCGGTTTTAGATCTTCAAAAGCAAGGGTGATTTTCTTCAACAGGGGCGCTTTTGACTTTCTGACCAGTTATTTTTATGTTGAAAACTGCCTCAGCTTGATCTCTGTCGTCAAATGATAGCTTTGTCGAATGTCTTCGCTGACGGTTTCGTTGTCGAGATCACTCAAAATGGAGGTCATCCTGGAGGTCACTCAACAAAAAGACTGCATTTGCATGCCCAAAAGAAAGGCCGCCTTTCTTCAACATGGGCGCTTTTTCTTGACACTTAGCACATTCTCCAATGTTCTTCATTTAGTCTCCATCTCTGGCATTTTCTGCTTGATCATTGCCTCTGACTGCTTGACAGGTCCGATGAACATGTTGTTGGATTGATCGAGAGGCTAAGAGGGAGCTGAACAAATGCCTTATACACAGCAGGTGTTGATAACTTGATTAGGTGTCTTGAAAAGAAGGGCGCCCCTGGCTAACAGGGGCGCTTTTACCTTGAAGCTCATTGATTAGTCCTCCAATCTGCATGCTCTGTTGATCAACCATTGTTGTCATTTGATGTGTCTTGCAGGCTTGCTGACTGGTTTGTTGCGAAGCTGGAGAGATCTCACGAAGACAACATTTCTCAAGAAGTGACATCTTCATCATCTTATTCAAGGGCGCCTTTCTTCAGTAGGGGCGCCTTTTTCATGTCAGACTACCATTTTGGATGTTTCTCGCTTGCAGCATCTCTATACTCCGTTGACATTTGTTGGTGATCACCGAATTAGATGATCTCACCGAATGTTTCGTTGGAAAGCCAGCAGAAGTACGAAGAAGATGACAACTTCAGATGAATTTGATGACTGTATTTGATCTCTCAAATCCAAGGGCGCCCCTGGCCAGCAGGGGCGCTTTTAGCTTGCAGTTTCATCATTACTTTGAAAAATCTTCATCTCTTCACGCTCAACATTCGTTGTGCATCATGACTGTTTTGAGCTTTGTCGTTTGACGACCCATACACGTGTATCTTGGCAATCACCTTCATTGTGTTGTGTGTATGGGCCTTGGAAAAATGACTAAGGCATTTGACTGTTCAACCTCCTCTTGGTAGCAAGGCATGCATTCTCCAGACTTAGTCAATTTTCAGCATTTTTCACTTTTGAAAATCCCCTTCGTCGCAGAGCATCTTTTCGAGCATTTTTGCCATGGTTTCTTCATTGAAGCTTTCGAGGCTTAGATTTCACTACCTGGTACTGGCCATTCTGCCATTAATGGTTGTAGAGGTCTCAGCTTTCTTCTTGAAAAAATGGAAATAGACCCACCAGAGTAAAACAAACTTTTTGGTGATTTTGACTTGACCAATGTGATCGCGAAGTCGATTAATCCAATCAAAATCATTTTCAATCATTTCTGGGAAGGTCCTATTTTCAAGGGTTTCCCTAATAACAAGGGTTTTGAAACTTTGCAAGTATCTTCCTTGACATAAACCCACAAAATACCTATGTTTTGTTTGACCTAAAACATACTTTTGACAACAATTTTACATGATTTAGATCATTTTAAGAAAAATGTCTCATTGAAGCAAAAATTTATTTTGGGTACAACATAGTGCAAGGAAGTGTGTTGCAAATCTTGTCACCCTTGGTTGAACTAACTCCTTGCCATTTATGAAAGAACACATCATACACAAAACCCTTGTGTGATTATAGATAAATTTGGTAATTGTCCAAGCCTTTTCCAATGTCCTCTAGGGTCAGATCAAAGCAATGGGCTGCACATAGAGTAAAAAATATGGAGGGGTATTTTTCTGTCAGTAATCTCCTAGCAGCAACATTATTTGTAATAAATTGAACCACATTTTGTGGCCCTACATCTTTGACTACGAAGTCATACATCACAAACAATGCAGCTGCAGATTTGATTGTGTTTGATACATCCACAGATTTCAAAAAAAAAGTGCCAATATCACAAGGCACGAGGAAGTTCATGAGTGTTCAATTCCTCCTATTTGTCCATCCATCTAACATTATGGTGCAACCAATCTTTGCCCACTCTAGTCGATGTTCATCAAGAACATCATTAACATCCTATACTGCATCATTAAGCATAGCAACCCTTAGTGACTCATAAGATGGAGCCTTGAGCCCAAGACCTGCAGCTACAATAGCATCCACCATACCTTGCCAGTATGGAGACTGGCAACATGAAATGGTAAGTTAGAGAAGTACTAGAAATTTTCTATTGCCTTATTTGCATGTTCATGGTATGCCTTCCTCCATCCTGTACTCTCCAAAGAGGTCTGTGATCCTGGTGTGGTGAGAGGTGCAAAGAAAGAATTAATGTTTCCTCCACCTGTGTTTGGCCAAGTGCTGTAGAAGGTGTTGACCTAGATTCCCTGGAAAACACATGTGCACCATCTTCCCCATCAAAGCGATTCCTCCTATCTTTTGTAGAATTAGAGTCTATTTCAATCCTGATTCTTGCCTTTTTAGCCTTATCCTCAGAAATCCCTTCAAGCACTTGTCTTGCCTAATACGTGACACTTGCAGGGCATTTTGTACAAATAATGGTGTTATTTCTTGGCTCCTTTTCCAAATGTGATTTGAAGCAATAAATGCCACCGTTGATGTCATTCAAACATCAATTGCATTTAACCTTCGTTGTACCCAATACTAACATGCAATGTGTCCACGCAAAGTCCTTTTGACGTGGCATTATGACCTATTCTGCAAAAGCATTTTAATTTAGTCTAGTATAATACACATTGAACATTGATTCGACACCTTGTACAACATTGTTAACTTCTCGTGTGTAACAAACAATAACATATTCACAGCACTTCATTGTATGCCCAAAAGCAAAAATAATTTGATGATATGGCTTCTTCACTTTATTTGGCTCTAAGGGAAATGAAATTTGTTTGAAGACAAAGATCTACAATATTTGATGTTGCTCATTCTATGAATATGGAATCATTTAATTGGATACTCTGTGGTGAGGTCATATCATTTGACTGGCCGCTATTCCACAATAGTTGGTAATTGTTGTATAGAAACATAAGCAAATATTTATCTAATTTATCTTATACTTATGTAAGACAATCTATGGGTCTTTCTAGAAAGTCAAACAGTTTGTTGTCTTCAACCATGTATGTAAGCTCTTGATTTTGAAATTAGTTTGGTTTTCTAATAATTTCTAAGTTATTCTTTTTTATCTTTTCTAATAATCTTATCTTCTTTTGTAGTTCATTGCCATTCCCAATGCATTCAATTGTACGATATTCTACATTGATGTCCTTATGAATTCAATGATTTCCTCCCATTAAATTTTCTTACTTTTCTTAAATTATGCATCAAAAATGTAGAGGAAAATTTTTTTTTGAGAAGGTTTACAGGAGAGAAATGTACACATAGAAAGTCAAGAAAATCCTTCAGAAACAGGTCCTCTCTACTAATGTTTTATTGTAAGGTGGCCTGTATACCTATTCCATTGAGCATTAGATTAGTGGATTAAATATGTCAAGCTGCGACATTAGCCAAATGCCATTCAAATTCACTTGCCACTACTATGCTAGGCTATCTATTTTTTGAGTATGATAGTCAAATCAGAATAAAAATGAAATATGCATTACCGTTTTCAGAATGATAGCAGTGTGTGTCTTATTTTTCTATATGCATTTGACTTGAACTATAATTTTATGGTTCTGTTTTAAAAATGCAATATATGTGTAATGTTATATGGATTGAGGAGGAAAAATATATACCAATATATTAGTGATGTTGGTTGTTTTAAACAAACTTATGACAGCTGAATAAGTTTGCAGATTAAAAGATTACTATAGATTTGCAAAATGTAAAAATAAAAATAAGAGTTATTTTTGGTTTATAAGAAAAACATAGTTTCTGAATTAAAATGTTATAGAAATTAAATGACGTATATAGAGGATACTGTTATTCTTTATTTGTTATGTGGAAATAAAATCAAATAGCAGGACTATAGTAAAATTTATATTTAGAAGAAAAAAAAAGAGAAGGATTTTATGGTGCTGGGATAGAAAAATATCATTTTTGTTTTAAATAGAAACCTTGCTGTTTTGTTTGACATAAAAGTAATTGTTCTATTTTAGAACCAGCACCTATAAGTCTCTTAAATCTATAAATAAAAGTCCAACAATAAGAAAAAAACAACTTAAATTCCTGATTTCAAGATTTTTGTGTAAAACAATTCATATACAAACATTTAATTAGAAGTTTGAATAAAAATCAAAGAAATATATATGAACCTTTTATCGTGAAGCAGCTAATGAATTCTTCTATAAGCGCTTAGATTTCGTAAATGAAATAATGATTTCTAGAATAAATAAATAGACTAATCGCGATTTTCTGAATAAATATTGGGCTTTTCTGAAGTTCGCCTAAATGTTCTGCCAGTCTGCAAAAAATAATCGCCTACCTCTTGTAACACCTGTAGACTTCCACAAATCAGGAAAAAATGTCGATGGATGCCCTTTCTGATGTCCGCCGTCGTGCCTCTAGTTCACAGCCGTGGTTGAAACAAATCACGTGACTGCAACTTATAAGTTTTTGCACACTTTTAGGGTTAGGTTTTCACAGGAGTGGGTGAGGACCTTTTTTCGAGTGTTTTTAAACTGATTTAAACACAATTTAAACGCCAAAAAATTGTTGAAAATCACGTATTAAAAAAGTCAAACGATTTTTTCCTGAGTCCAGAAAAAATCGAGCTGGTGCCGACTGAATGAAAATCACAATTAATCGCATTTTTTTCCCAACTTCTACTTCTATGATTAAAACAACCTTGTAGAGTGCATTGAACACATTATCATGCCAATGGGAAGCACAAGACGGTGTCTATATCACATGAAAGCCTTACTGCAAAGTTTTTATGGACCCTATAGGTCTTTGGTCCATAGGGAACTGATCTACTACATATTTTAACTAGAGGAAAGTATGAGACAGAAAAGAGGATAAGAAACATTAAATTAGTCAAAGAAAGTGTATAACACATACCATTTATGGTGCCATTTTGACATCATTCTTTCTTATTCCAGTAATTATCAAACTCTCTCCCTTTGTTGACTAGGCATTTAACGCCAGCATTAAATGAAGCTGGAAGCTGACTAGACCGACTGGTGACATGTCAGTATGCAAGTATTCTTATTTCTAAATACATACCAATTCAAATCACCATATGTGAGTACATAAAGAAGGGTGAGGCTATATATGGGGACAGGGTCCTTGGTCATATACCCTAATTTCCGAGCACTTGTGTATAAATGACATTAAAAGGTCCTCATAAATGCATCAATCATCATACTTCTCTTGCTTGACGTGCACTGACTTCGAGGAAAGAAATAGGGATCTTTGGAGGGGACCATAAATGTGATGCCATAGTTGACATCAAGACCAGAAATTTGACCAAGACTGATCTGGTTAAGTTTGACCATCCACTAACTAATGTTTTCTACTGTATTAAGCAAAATAATTGTTGTTTAACCAATTTTTTCAGTTTTAAACAAAGATTCCTGCTGTATTGATTATTTTGAACCAGTTTTGATGAACATCTCTTGATATATTTTCAAAAATTAAAGACTTTAAATGATTACGAACCATGCTGCTATTAATCAGTTATGTCATAAATGTTATTTCCTAGTCAATAAATGAATTGGTATGGTTCTTTGTCCCGAAAAGGAGCTCAGGCCTAACATGTTCCTTGTCTTAAGATAGGCCTGGTTCTAACATGATCTTTCTCTGGAGATGGGGTTCAGTTCAAGTATAATCCTTAAATAAAGATGGGACCAAATTCTAATTAAATCCTCATCCCAAGACAAGGCTGAATTTCAATTATTTTCCATGTCTCAAGACAGGGCCCATTTCTAGTACATGATCGGACATTAATTCTAGCATTTTACGTTTCCTTAAGATGAGGCCCAGATCATGATATGTAGACCTTGTTTAAGACAGACCACATCTGAGAGGGACCTAGCTCTATATTGAAAATTATTTATCTTTTGATAATTAAAAAAATATATATTTATCGAAAGGCAATTACAAACTGGACGTGTCTGGGAATAAAGAAACCAACAACAGATTAACACAGACTAGTAACACCTCACTGAAGATGGTTATTTAGCTAAAATTATTTATCTTTTGATATCTCAGGCCATCCAAGTGGTTAGGACAAAATTCTGAAAATCTAATTTTTAGTATTTTCTACATTTTTGTATTTTGTATTTTTTAGGCCCTCCGGAGTGAAATTTGTTGGTTTGAGCACTGAACCCTAATTACACTATGGTCCAAACTGGATTGCTTAGTTTAAAATCTCAGCTTTCCTATGCATATAAAAACTTTGAATTTTGACAAATGGGCTATGAAATATTCCGAGCCAAATTTTTTCGTTTTTCAAATAACAAATGACCAAGCAGTGCACCCGTTAAGGTTAGAGGAAGAAACCCAAACGTACAAGAAAGCAACTCTAACCAGAATGGCACCGATGTTGGTGAGCATTGGTCAGAGGGTCCTCTATTCTAATTGCTGGAAAAGGAACTCGACGCCAAGTATGTGCTACCCAATCCAATGCGGAGTGAGGGGCGACCATATGACGGAGTGAATACAAAACAATGCTTGAAAGAAGTGCTGAGAAATGAAACTACTCAACACCCAGAATGTGCTTGCTACCTTGAGATGGGATAGTAGCTACCATAGGGCGGAGATAAATTTAATACAACAACATTAATGAAATAAACGTTACAAATCAGAATTGAGCCACAATGATAAAGACTGCCAGTACTACTGTCAGTTTACAAGAATAATAATCAATCGCCTGTCAATAGCTTAGAATATGGAGAGCTTAGCGTTACATCAAAGATTCTTAGCATGAAGGGAAATGCCAACAATACAACTTCAAAGATCAACTTGTAAATCTGATTTTGTTACAAAACTGTATTTTGAATGAATAACCAGCAACCTTTGAAATCATTCACATGTTCATAACTTCCACAAATCTCATCCGATTAACGCGAAACAGTATGCAAAATGCCCTAACAATGATGGCGACTAAACAAAGACTCTAAAAACAGATCAACTCATTCCCAATTATTAATGCACGGATTTCTATGCAAGTAAATGGTACGGCCTAGTGAAGAAATTCGACTTGGCTTTAAAAATAAAATACTCCACAATAAAATCTGATATTTGGGATGAAGGATCGCCTCTCCTAAGCAAAGATATAAATGCAATACCCAGAATGCCTTTTTTTGTATTTTTTGACTTACAATGAAAAACGTAAATCTGCTGTATTAAATGATGCTAAAAGGCTGAAACACTAAAATGCTAAAACAGATTTAACAATGCAAAATTGAACACAAGACGTATGAACTAAAATGCACTCACAAATAGACTGAATTCACCACTAGATGTTGTCTCGCAAACACGAAGTGATGCCCAAGCTAGGAGGCCTTCATTCCTCGAAGCAGTCCCAGAGCCAATCCGACAGCATAACAGTATAGTTGTCCAAAGATGCCCAAAATGATGCACAAGACTCCTCTTTATAAGTTTCGTTTGACTTCACGAAACCCTAAAATCAGCTTTTAGGTCAAACCCCTCATCTCCTCAAGAAGGCGTACTTTCTCTTCAAGGCTCATGATTTGATATTTTAATTACATATCATACTTTAAAATATGCGCCCTTCATATCCATGCTTTGACTTAGGGAATAATTAAAATATTTCTTAATGAGGCGCCACCCTCAAAAGACCCCTTTTTTAAAACATCATTAAGTCATTAATCTAGCCCCATGGTCAACGTTAAAATATAATATTTAACGTGACTTTTTAATTAAATGACTTAGCTTATCCCTCCGCAGGTGCCCTGAAGCCAATACTGAGCCAAACATCTGACCAAACTGAAGCAGGAAGTCAACCGAGCTGAACTAATCTGGAAAGCTGCCAAAAATAGAATTTACTAAAAATAGTAAATTCCAAAAAGTGCTCTGAATGCCGAGATGAACATACCACTACGAAGCCCTCTGAAAACCCAGAAGGAATCCGCCATTGAATCCACCATCTCTGAGCAATGACCTCCTCAAAATTAGGAAACCCTAATTCATCCTCCGACTAGCCTTCGGGTTTCCCAAAGAAAGGCCAACGGTCACTGAAAATGTCAGGTTTGAGAAGGGGACATTACAGGCTACGAGTTATAACCCTGTTGTACCAATACCAAAATTAAATAACTTCAACAAATACTTTTGGTTTTCTAATAATCTTGTCCTTCTCTGAAAATCCATCTCAACTTCTAAGAAAGGCATGGGTAATTGACATGTGTGGTGATTTTTTAGTTCTCACCAAAAACTGTAATTTACTATTTTAAGTAAGTTTTTTGTTTATTGTATTAGTTCAACTATTCAGGAATTGTCAAACTTGTTTTGTATGATTTTTTGTTTAATAGCTACCTATAATACATTAAGTTCCTCAACTAATATATTGTCCCCTGAATAACCATCTTAATTCAGATCATAGCTGTCTTCTAGAAGTTAGAACATTCTCTGACTTGGACTCAACAATCCTTCCGTAATATATGTAACTATAAGAGGTATAGCTGAATATAATTATCTCCACGGACAGGGATCAGAAAAGGTTAGGCCCAAAGGAGAGGTTGAGGCCCTTCTGCTTAGAGGACTAGCTATCATCAGAGACCTGTTTGCCCCACTTTGTTGATTCTGAATTTTCCATTGTCTATCTCCTTCCTTAGTGGATATCATATTGGTTTGAGGATATGAAAGGCAAAAGAGTGGGCCAGCTTATCCTTGAATGTATATTGAATAGTATTATTGAATTGAATTATGATTAAAATGTTACATAGTGTTTTGGTTAAACGGAGGAGATATTGATGGTAGAGTCCCAAATTAGTGATGTTTTCCACTGATAAATGCTATAACTCGTTGGATATGATTAATTACAGGATATTTTTCTATAGTTTGCATTGAAACCAAGAAATAATTGCCTTGTATTCTGCTTTTATGTGCATGTTCCATGAGACAATCTATAACATAGTCATCTAGATTAATAGCACAAGATTCAAGAACATGCAATTTCAACATTCTACATGGAGAATTAGATGTTTTCTAGAACAACGATTATCATGTTGACAGTCCAGCAGCAATAGACATTTCTCTCATTAAGCATAAAATGGAGGTCTCTTGCGTGAAATGTTTGTTTCTCCAAAACTTAATATATCATACAAAATCATGGATAAGTATCATGGAAGAACTTTTCTCCCCTTTAATATTTAGTCATGGAAGCATACTTCTCATAATTGGTCAATGTGGAAAATGTTGTGCACAATAAAGACTTTAAAAGTAATAAAATAAGTCATTCAAGCAAATAAAAGACCTTGCAAGCATGGATTATTTGCCTAGATACAATCAAAAGTTACACTCCAACAAACAATTCAGAATCCAGATGGTCAGCCAAATAACTGGTCATCTAGATGAAAACTACTTCTACCAGGGCCCCAAACAATAACCAACAACCAAAAGCAAACATATCACAGATTTGTACTTTAATTACAAATAAAAATCTTAGCCTGTTACCTTGCGATGAGAAATGGCTACAGTTGCTTTATACAGTGCTGTGGTTCCAGGGTAGACAGCCAAGACTTGTCTCCCATTTGGAAAGTCGGGTGTACTTGAAGGATCTGTGGGTTTTGGAAAAGGAATAATGCAAGATGGTTGCAACTTGTACTTCCTGAAATAATTTGTGACAAAAAATATTAAGAATAATATGATTGGGAAGATATATATAACAGCACCAAAAAAGAACACAAGCAAGATACTTATATTATAAAAGGAATAAATAAAATGTATTTTTCATTTTAGCAATAGCTATTGGAATCAGGAAATCCATAAAAATTATCATGAATGAATCCCATTCAAAAGCAATAGAAAACTAAGTTAAAGATAATACCTTGGAACAAGGTGATAAAAAATACGGTATAATTTAAAAACCTCACATTTATTTTCTATCAGAACTCTTAGAAGCATTAAACAATTCTCTCAAATTTCTGCAATGCTGCAGAGACAAACAACAACATAAACACCTGATGTTTGACTAATGTCAAGCAATGTTTTACATCATGCTTAAAAAACTATATACATGAACAACAAATACCTGTGCTAGGACTTTGACACATTGGCTACAAAACCACGAATGAAGACAAAGACCAGAAGTTACTTGGATATCTACTCAGTCCTTGCAGACACAATATTAGAATGTACTACAATTGTGTGCATTTCATGAACTAGTTACTTCACTCCAAATATGAACTATCATCTTAACGCACTTGATATAAACTTACATAAAAGCTGTCAACAATATTTCATGTTGATGTATGTATATTCTAACCAATATTGCTGCTAAAGATTCAAATGTAGACTTCTTTGCTGTTTGATCTCATTGTGATTGTCCCTTGAAGGCCTACTATATGACACACCTGAAATGAATTTGACCTTATTCCACACAAGCTCGTTGACATCTTGTGAATAAAACAATGTTTCCCCCCATTGGACCATATTACATCTTTAGTCCCCCAATTATGCCAAATTAGTATTGTATCCTGAATCCTCTATATTATAGTAACCATTCCACCACCTATATTGCAAGAAAGCACAAAGACATTATATGATCATAGATGAAAAACAAAATGCAATCCTACCCAATACCAAGAGCATTGTAATAGTCATTTCCTCTAAGTTTAATTCAAGGCACACAACTAGAGTCGGTAAAGAAGTTCATAAGAACATTCGTGAGAGGATCCTTAGTAAGACTGCCCTCTAAGTTTCATCATGCATTTAACAAGCATGGATACCTCAAGCACTGGCCATATCCTGCCTTGAGCAAGTGACAAGAGGACTTTCTTGGGTGCCCTAAAGACTCCCAACTTAAGTTATTGTGAGCATGCATACACAAGGCATGGCATTTTATATGTATCTATAATCACTAAGTAGCCGAATCGCTCCCTTTCCCCTACGATTCCGAGTACGAAACTTACCCAAATTGGAATCGAGATTGAATCGCTTGTGGGTACCAACAAGAATCGATTTTTTTGCTCCAGAAACATTTTCATGAACAGTGTTGCGATTCCAACCGTTTCAAGGTGTCACATGGCAAACCCAGGTCGAATCTAAACTGTTTGCAGCATTGGTTGACTTTGAAAAACCAAAAAAACACTAAAAAGTAAAACTAAAATAGAATCTGACGTCATTTTCCTCATCCTTTTCTCTACCCACCACCAACATGAGTGTGACTAAGGAGCAAAATTGCAAAAGGGGAGAGAGGGCACAAAAGAAGAGGACACGAAATTGGAAGAGGCATGACAAGAAAGAGGCACAACAGACAGAGAAGGCGTGACAGACAAAGAACAAGCACGTACAAAGAAGTAAGTGCATTCCCTCTTTTCTACATTTTTAAACCTAGGGTTTTCAAATATTTAAATATTTTAATTTATTGATTAAAAATAAAAATTTAAATATTACATTTATAATATACATTATATATTAATATATATAAATAGATTAATAACAAATCGATTAAATTGTATAACTATATTATATTTCAAATTTCAAATATATTAAATCATATATATAAATAAATAATTTATACTAATTTCTTTACATATATTAATATTAATGTAATAATTCATATCAAATTGAAATTATCAATATAATTTGGGGTGGTGGGCCTAGCTCGATTGGCTAAAGCATCATGTTGCAGGAAAGAGGTCACAAGGTCTAGTCTCCCCACCGTCCCCATGGTACTGAAGGGCATGTCATGCTAGCACCACCAGTCACATGAAAAAAGTTTACCAAGCGCACTGCAATTTATAGGGGCGCAACTACCTAATTCCGATTCCTACAGTCTAAAATATATATATATATATATATATAAATAAATTAATAATAAATGACAAAATGTATTAAATTGTATATTAGAAATTTGAAATTGTAAATTATAATTAATATGTTTATATTAAACTATATATTTCATTGTTTAATGTTTTATTAATTTCTAAAATAATAATTATAAATTAATTTTTATGTTTCATTGTTTTATAATTTTATTAATTTCAGTAAAAATTAATTATACATGTAACATACATTAATTATCATAATAAATTTATATGTTTCAAAATGTTATTAATTTTTAAAATAGTAAAATATTATTATGAAAACATTAATTATTATAGTGTTATTAATAAAAAAAAAGTTTAGCTGTTATTAATTAGTCATTTAAATTTTAAATTTATAAGCTTAATTTGTTTTTCAGATTGCAAGACCGTCGCTACCATGGCAGCTAGTTTTGGTTATGTTGGCAAACCCTCATTCAATATTGACCCAACTTCACCGCTATGGAACCATGTATAAATGGTAGAGGAGATTCCAGGTAGGGGGGCATATGTTTGGATATGCCTCGGGTGTGATAAGCGGTACAATAGTTCCTACAGTCGGGTGAAAGGGCATTTGTGTGCAATTCTTGGGAAGGGATATTGAGCATGTCCAGGAAAAAATAATATAACTATACCACCTTCTTAAAAAGAAAAATATATTAAGGAGCAAGAGGAAGCAAATGCAAGGGTTGAAAATAGAATGGGGCATCCATTGAGTATAGAAAGGGGCTCACGAAGACCACCTACTTTATCTCACACACATAGTGTTGGCCCTGATATTGTAGTAGAAAGCCATCCTTTTTTTAGAAGTAATGAAAATGAGGCTACTATTTCGAAGAGAGCAAAGGGACCATTGGAGAGGGCATTTAATAATGATGCCAATGATATTGCTAACCAAACCATTGCAAGATGCCTCTATGCTAATGGTTTGTCTTTCAATGTTGTTCGATCACCCTATTGGCAAGACATGGTAAGAAAAATAAATGAAGCTCCAAAGGGGTACACAAGCCTAGGTTATGAGAAGGTGTGTGGCACTTTATTGTCAAGGGAGGTCAAACATATAGAAAATTTGTTATCTCCCATCAAGGCCTCATGGAAAGAAACTGGTGTGTCTATTGTTTCCGATGGATGGAAGGGTGCAAGAAATAGACCATTAATTAATGTGATTGCAGTGTACCCTAAAGGGGCAATGTTTCTAAAAGTTGTGGATTGTGAGGGGCAGGTAAAGGATGCACAATTTATTGCTGACATCCTTTTACAGTGCATTAATGAAGTGGGTCCTCAAAATATTGTCCAAGTTATAACGGAAAATGCGAAGAATTGTATAGTTGTTGGTATGTTAGTTGAGACATGATTCTCACATATATTTTGGACACCTTGTGCGATGCATTCCCTCAACCTCATGCTACAGAAGTTGGGTACAAAAATAGATTGGATCAAGAAAATCTATGTTAAAGCTAAAGAGATCAAAATGTTCATAACAAATCACCACATATCGCAAGCTATTTTTAGATCATGCTCGCAACTAGAGCTACTAATGGTAACTCAAACTTCAAACAATGCAAATTTTTAATGTTATGTTTTACTTTAATAATTTATTTTTTATTATTTAATTTTTATTTTCAAATAGCTGGTTGAGACTAGATTTGCATCCAACACAATCGTCTTGAGACGACTTGTGAAGGTGCAAGAGGCACTTTTTGCTATGGTCATTAACCAATCGTGGTCTATATGGAGGCAATCAAACACTGAGAGGACAACAAATGTAAAACAAAAGATTCTAGATGACACTTGGTGGGATCGAGTGGAATATCTTTTTGGTTTCATTGAGCCCACCATGAGTATGATACGCTTTACTGACATTGATAAGCCATGCTTGAGGGAGGTTTATGATGGCATCGACTCAATGCTTAAGAAAATGAAATCCATCACAAATGCAAAAGAGCAAGATCCTAAAGAAACCTTCTTCAAAGAGGTGTAATCAATTTGTGTTGAGCAGTGGAACAAAACAACCACCCCACTCCTTGCCTTCACTTTGACTCCCAAATATTACAGCGAAGAGGTCCTTGCTATACCAAACAAAGTGCCACCATACCATGATACAAAAGTCAGTGAAAGGTTTAGGAAAGCTCTTGCTAAACTCTTCATTGATCCTGATTTGGAAGATGCAATTACAACTAAATTTGCTGATTTCGTTACCTTCATGGTCAAAGTGCTTCTACTCACCGTGACAAATATAGGAAGGATGCTCACTCTTGGTGGTACCTCAATGGCCACAAGATGCCACACCTCCAAGTTCTTGCAATAAAAGTTTTATCTCAAGTAAGTTTTGAATTTTTATCACTCTAAATTGGGTTTTAACTTCCAAGTTTTATCATTTAAAATGCATTAGTTTCAAAGTTGAAGTTTGATTTACATGTTTTTTTAATTTAACAACTCTAATGAGAGCTCTCTTTGCTTCAATAGGTTGCTAGTTCTTCTTGAGCTGAGTGAAATTGGAGTACATACTCCTTCATCCACTCAGTGAAGCGCAATCGATTGGCATCAAGCAAAGCAAAGGAGCTAGTTTTTGTTCATTCCAACTTGCACCTTCTTACTCACAAAGATGATGAGTACAAGGAAGGGGCAGCAAAGTTGTGGGATGTAGAACCTGAGCAAGCTAACCTGGAACTTTCTTTTGCTGCACAATCTTTATTTTTTAAATGTTAATGTTGATGATGATCTTGGTCTTGATGATGACCCATATGATGCAGATTAGTGAATCGATTACTATTTGTATTATTTAAATGTTAAACAATCATTATCTATCATGACATTCAAGTTTGATCAATTTAATATTGAAAACTGAATTTAAATTAGTATATTATGTTTCAAAAATTGAAATTTGTCATGGTTTTGTTTAGCATATGCATTGGTATATGATATTCTAAAATTAATTTTGTTTTTAGGCTGCAAATATATATATATATATATATATATATATATATATATATATATATTGTATTTTCGTACAGATGTACCCAAAACGTACCTAACCCCCTCAAAAAAAAATCTGTCATATTGATGTCTCATAACCACATGTCTATACACGATACAGCAACTTAGTATAATCGTTTACAATGAGGTATGTGAGGCAGGGTTACTTTTATGCATTTATGGGTTTTAAATTTCACAAATATACAAGTAACCATGCATAAAATCATATGGCCCTAAATATTTGACATCACAACAATACTAGGCTAACATCAAACCTAGACTCACAGAAAATTGTATCCTTAACAGACTCAAGAAATTAAAGCTTTCAATGTGACAATACAATCAATATTTTTGAAAATACATAAGATATTTATACTAGACAAATGTCAAAAGTACAAGAAAATGGTAACTTTAGATTGGATTCTATAAATTTTGCCATCTTGATGCCACCTAGCACATTTGTATGGTAACAAAAACTTGCATTCAGTTGTGTATATGTTGATTTTCGTAGCAGTTAACTATATCTTAACTTTGTGTAGGACATCAATAATAATTTACAAATGTGCATATTAATGTTGAAACGATCTCATGCCTCTCATGCCAACATTCCACATTTTCAGCAACAATCAGAATTGATCATTCAAACAAGTATCTTAAAGAGGAAACAACAGCCCATTAAGAATTTGTCAGAAAATAGGTGGATGAACAAAATCATGGTTTCAACTAGTTAAGGCGAGGAGGAGGGGTAGAAACCCCCATTAGTACCAATGGTTGTCCAATCCAAATTCGATTAGGTAAAAGTCATACAAGCAAAAACGCTTAACCTCCAAGTTTGTGGATTTCCTTACCCTTGTTGAACCTACAAGTTGGTCACTCCATAAAAGATCTCTAGGCTCAAAAGATGTCCCCTTTGATAGAACTTGGTCAACTTCAAATAAAACTCTCATAACAAAATTTTGGTCCAGTGAAAAGCATTTACAACTGCCCTTAGAGCTGAGAAACAATTCTTCTCTCCCTCAAAATCAATTTTCAATGCAAATCTCACACAACTTCAAGTAGAGGAGATTTAGAAGGCTCGTGCTTTGTATGTTGCTCACATCTCAAGGGTGGTCACACACTAGGCCAACTAGGTGACAATGTTCTTCAGTCTCAATGGAAGAGAAGGCATCTTTGTTGCTTGTTGGAATTGTAGTGATTCTATATGGTCCTCACCAACTACCTTCTAGGATTGCTTTGTGAGATGTCATTTTTTTTAAATAAGACCAATGAGAACGTCAAGCAAGCTCTCCCTACAATCACAAGTTATCTTTGGTCCTCAACCTCCCACATGAAACTCATAGATCTGGGGTGTTTGAGGTTCAAGTGAGGTAGCTTGCAAATGTTTACTGCCTAAGTATACTTATTCGATTAGCATAGAGTAAATAGTATAATAATTGTTGGAATATAAGAATTCACAATAGTAATTGCACAATGATGTATTATTTATTTTATTCACAGTGTTCACAAGTTTCCTAGGGAATTTCCATATGCATGCAATCCCCATTCTCGATTACAATAGGGGTATATAAGGTGGCCGATGATTGTTGAGTACTACCAACCGTTGGTAACTTCTAACTGTTTTACATTTGAGAACTAAATACACAAATAATATGACAATTTTGTTAACTACATCAGCCCCCCTAAAAAGAAAGTTGTATTCTAAACGACTAAAGAGCAAAAGTGAGGTACTAAACATTATGAACAAAAAATCTTATTGAGGAGATGGTCGAGAGGACGTCCCTAGAGCTGTATATATTAAGGAGGGCGGTGTTGACTGTTGGGATATGTTTTGCTATAGCCTATAGACTTCCTCTATGCAAAGTTTGAGATGGCGGGTTGCTAGGAGCTCACGCTCGAGTAGTTTTTACCATTTTGACTGCCTTTGCTAACTGGCTCTTGAGTCTATCATTTTCCAATCATCATTCTACAAGTTGAATATACTTATCTACAATTTGGTTGTCCTTATGTAGTAGTTGTTCATTCTTCTCATTCAACTCTTGTTCCTTTATTAACACTTTAGCCTTCTCTACTTAAGTGAGGCATAATTGTTGTGCTAATTGATCTTGAAATCTCTTTGTGACCTCATCTACTTTTGCATGTAGCTGTTTGGAAATCCAGACGGATTCATCCACACGCTACATGAGTTGAGTGTGGGAACTCAAATGATGCTACAACAAATATGTAATGTCCCCAATTTAGCCCTACACTCTTCATTTGGATTTAGCCTATTTCCGGAAAGCCGTAGGCTACTCAGATGTGCAAATTTAGGATTTCCACTTTCAGTAAGTCTTGCTTCCAGCTCAATTCAGCTTTCTGTTGGTTTTGAGGTGAACTTACTATTTTTGGCATTGGCTATTTTTAGTAAGTCTAATTTTGGCAGTGGCATCATCAGCAATTCAGCTCAGGTCAGCATGCTATTTTTGGCAATCCATTAGCTTCAGTATGGGCGTTGGTATCTCCTTGGACTGAGTTTTATACTTAGTCAATTTCATGTTTTTCAGTTGTACCTGTTGACGTGGTTTTTGTGACCGCACCAAACAGCAGAACAAAATAGTCCGAAGGCTATTCCATTCTCTCTTGATCAAAGTATTCCGTGCGCTAAGATTGCGAGAAAATTCGCACGTTCAACTCCAAGGTTCCTTTAATGCGAATAGACCCAGTTCGATTGATGTGTATTTGCTGTGTTCTTACGAGGGGACTTACACAATTGTTCAGACTTCTTGCAGTTAGCAGTTGGTATGATTTTGAAGGGGATTTTGTGCATAGGATTTGGCAATTTACTTATTCTCCTAAAGCTAATCAGAAATGTGTGGAAAGTAAAAGGGTATAAGGCCTAAGAAACTTATATTCTATTCTAAATGCAGGATATGTGGGGCTTCGTTTCAATAGACTTCAACCAGATTTCACCTAGCCTCACGTCGGACAGCCTCAGTAAAATCGGTGCAATCTTCAAGGGAAGTAGCAAAAGATGTTCAAATTATGACTTAACATGCATACACCATCACAACGACGCATATAAGCATATAAATCACAATTGAAGTTAAACACAAAATAATCTCCAGTCGACCACACAAGGCGAACTTGTCATCAACAAACCGCTAGTGGTATGGAATTAAGCGAAGCTATCTCAATAAAACACCACACACCAAAGTAAGCTACTTGCATGAAATTAAGCTACTTGGATACGAAAGGAAGAAGAGACCTTGCTAGCAATTCATGACAAGACGAATTCCATCATCAATGAAAAGATCTATTATCAAGAAAAGTGTTACACAACAATCTCCCAAAAGTTTTCAAAGGGAAAACTTTCTTTCTTCTCCAAATTATGCAACAATGCTCTACAATGCTACACTATCTAGCTCTAATGCTAATGCTCTCTCAACGTCTACTGTCTACTATTCCAATGTCTAATCTAATGTCTTACAAATGAGGGGGACTCCCCCTTTTATAGCTAGCCAAGTCCCAAAAGACAGCTAGGGTTACAATTAATAGAGTGGCCAGAATCGTGCCACCTCAGCCCTAACCCTAAAAACTGCCAGAATGGGGAGTGGTACATTAAATGAATCAAAGATTCCCACTCACTCTCATAAATAGTAAAAGGTAATAAATGCTCCATATTCAGTCTTCTAGAAGATCCTCGTCCAGTAGTGTGTTCACATTGGCCTTCTCTCTGACTGCCAAGTACGGCCTCAACTTCATGAACTGAAATAGGTGGAACACAATCTAACTGAAACTCTAACACCGTGACTGAATGCTCGTGCCTTGTACAAGATTTCCTCCAAGCAGCTAAGGAGTCCTGCGTGTTCTAGATCAAAGTGGAGAAAGTAGCAGTATTCTCGAAATCATCCTGTACAAAGGTCTTAACATCTGCGAAGAAAGGCACCAGCGAACCCCTCAAATTATCAAAATTAACTTCATCTGGATTCAGCCGCCTAGCAAATATGGCCTCGAAAGTATTCTGAACTCCATCTATAATGTTGGCCATAGCCTTGTGTACTCTGGCTGAATCTGCCTGTGCCGCATCGAAGAAGCCACGCCCTGTGATAGCCGAAGAATACCATCTAGAGAAGTCATATCGGTCATTCGCCTGAATGACACCCCCATCAATCAGCAACTGCAATGGCACATGCCTCAATACCTCAAGGCGTTGGATCACCTTACTCTGATAGATAGAGGCATCGCCCCAAGCATGATCCACCGCATCCATCCGTGTCAAAATAGTAGAGGCCTGCTGAAAGGCAGAAGCAAGGTCCTCCATAAATTTCTCTGTCTCAGCACGAACTCCTGTGACCCATTTATCTGCCTCCTATGCCATCCTTCCCAACTCTACCAAGCCATTGATCGACTCTCTAGGAATATTTGTCGAAGGCTCTATCACTAGTACATCCTGCCCTCGAGAATGAGACAACTGCTGAACATATCCAATTAACGCCTTGTGTTCTCGTTTCAACTTCATATATTTTCCTTCCTTCTTGAATAACCTATCCTTGAGGGCAAGGAAGGAGTTATCACACTCCTCAACAATCTGAGCACCAGTAGGGCATCCCAAATCCAGAGTGGTGACCACATAATTTTCAGGAACTGCTTCATTCCGGTCACACTCAACTCGTGGAACAGCAACGTGAAGGGTACGAGAGCCATCCTCCTCAGTGGAAATCTTCGAAAACTTCCTTGCCTTCTTCGGTGGAGGTGCACTGATCCGGTTTAAAAACTCCTCCATCTCAACCGCTGGATCAATCTCCTCACTAGGGCTTCTTCTCATTCTGTCCTTAAGCCAATCGGGCACATCATACTATATGTCAAAGGGCTGCTGCTCCTGTGCCTCTACTTCTCTAACCTGCTCAACTTCTCCATCATTCTGGCGAGGCTCATCGTCCTCAAGTGGCTGAGTATCGCCTGACACTATATCATCATCATCACCATCGTTCATGGCCGCCTCTAATTCCTGCTGAAACTGAGGGTCAGTAATAGTCCCCTCATCATCCTGCTGATCGATCCTAACAGGTACATTGGCACTCTGGCCAATCGACTCCCTCCGTGGAGGTTGAATATCATCCTGTACTACCGGTACCTAATTCACTGCAATTCTCTGATCAACAAACAAAGACACCTCCTGTATACTTGGAGAGCATGTCTCCAAGGGTGTTGCCACTGTGACTCGCGGAGGCTCTGGCCGAACTATTTCCTTCTTTCTGGACTATGGACCTCGTGTGATATGTTTCTTCCTGCCAGTGGTGGGCGTCCTGTGATCTCCCATCATATTGTAAGTCAAGGCAATTGACCTACTCTTCAATCTGTTTACTCGTCTATCAACCCAGGCTCTGGTGAATGTCATAACTGGGATAGAGAGAGTATCCAAATCTGCAACCTCGGGCTCTGACCAATCTATAGGTGGAAGTGGAGTATCCTAAACAGCTGCATAATCTGGATGCACAACATCCATATCTTCGTTCACCTGGTCTGGAACTGGCACAACCTCACACTCCCTGATCAGAGTAATCGGCAACCGAGAGAACATTCTTTTCCTTACTTCAATTTCATCAACTGCATCAGCCCAGTAATCTTCTATGGTGGCCTTATGCTTGAATTCCTCTGACAACACCCACTTGATGTTATGATGCGGGTCATAGTGTTGTCGACTTGTGTGATATGAGAAGTGATAAAACTGAAGCTCACTTTCAGCTTCTCTAGCTGCCTGTATCGAAGGACACACCTCATCCGAGTTGCCCATAACAATTGGAAATTCTATCCCTCCTTTCTTTTTCTTCTTCTGAATTTTGTCAAAGGCTAGCAACTGTCTGGATATCTCTAGCATCAATATTTTATCTGTCGGGTATTTAGGCAGCCTATATGGGTATGAGGAAAAACCTTGCAGCCTAATATATGAAAATCTCGGAAACTGTATAAACCAGCACCCATACCTTTCAATTAGCTCCTGGGCATCTCTAGAGATTCTGTGATGTAACCTCTCCTGAAGCAGCCTCGTGATGTACATAGTGAATGAATCGTTGACACGTTTGTAGTGGGTTGTGCTCGACAGGTGCAACTGTGTACACGCCTCATGGATTTTGAACTGATGAGAGCCGCATCCCACAGGTTCTTTATATGAAATCCCCCTGTACCTCGTCATCCGTGCCAACATATAAATGAGATAGGAGCTCATGTAAAACGTTTTAGTCCTCCTCAAGCTCAGGAGCTGCTCATGTATATTGTCGCTTATCATCTCAGCCCAATTGACATAATCCTTGCCCTCTAGCACCAGGTTGATGTAATAAAACATCCAAGGCTCAAAAATGTAAGACTGTGGGCAACCACCAACCCTGCTCAGCATCATGATGAGATCACAATATTCGTGTTTCAGGTCCTCCGCTATGATCTGTTTTGGCAAACTTCGCGAGATGGCTTAGGAGTGCTCATCCAGTGGGTGTTAATTGTATCCATGCATCTCTCGAAAGCTGAAGCGTACATCCGCTCCGCTCGCTCCCTGGATTTGTAAATCATGTTCCTGTGCACCGGGATCCCAAAAGCTTCACCAATGGCTGCCGGAGTAAGATTGGCGAGTACTTGGCCATCAGGTGATATGATCGACCGGTGTTCCTTCTCGTAGCAATTAGCGCACTCCATTATCAGCTCTGAGCACTGAATGGCTGGTGGAAAACCAACAGCTGCATATAATCCACTCCGAACAATGTTGTGCGAAGTGGCTGAAGCCCGATGACTTCCAATTCCAAACAGCCTGTTCTTGAAGGTATCCAGGTTGACAGAGCCCAGGTTAGTGTCCGTCAACTTGCCCAACTTTGAAATGAATTTCGATTCTGGCATGAATGTTTTGCTGAGCTTCTTGATCACAGCTTGTCTTGAGGCACCATTGTCCTTTCCGGTTGTCCTCGCTTCAGCCATCTACAACATAACAAACATTCATCAGCAATTAAATTTAATAAAATAAGGCATTGTATAGGGGCTGCAGTCGAATTCTAGAAGCTGCAACAACTTTCGTGTTTGCAAACCTCAGCTTCTTTCTTGAATACAGTTCGAACTCCAACACTTAGAACAGATTTCTAAGTGGACTTTGATGACTTTACTTCACTATCAGCAATCAGCAATTTCAAACTCGTACTTTTGAGTTCTCAGCAATTTACTTCTAGGCGTCTCTCCTTCTACTGGCAACTTCTACTTAGCAATGAGTTAAGCCTTAGCCTCAACAAAGTCGTACCTCTAGCATAAGCAACTTTGGACTTCAGCAAAAACTTCTTTTGACCAGCAAGGGCGTACTTCTCAGCAACTTACTTGACATCCTTCCTTCAACTCTCAGCACAAGCAACTTAAGGCGTACCTCTTCAAATGCAGATTTGGATACTAAGCAACTTGCAAGTGCGTCCTTTCTTCACTTCAGCAATGACACCTTCTCAAGGCGTCTCCCTCAACTAGTCTCAGCAATCTCAGCAAAAACTTTGAACTCTTTACTGCAATGCCTTACTTAGAGCAAATTCGCCTTCCTCAGCTGTGAAAACAAGTGAAAAACTTCTCCATTTTATAGCTAAAATTCGAATTCTAGAAGAAGTTAATTTTAGCCAGTGTATTAAACTTCCACTACTCCACTTCAAGAATTCGAATTTCCCCTCTCTGGTATTTCTGACACTTGTCTCCAGTCGTCGGGAATATTATTCTTCTAGAAACTTGACTTTGACTGGCGCCTTTGAATTTCTTTTCAAAAAATTTAATTTAAATTCATCATTTTTTTACTCACCAGCCGGAGCTCTGTTATTGGAATTTGAATTTTAACTCTCTTCTGCTCTGAAAAATCCATCCTTGAAGAATTTGATCAAAATTATCTAAGCAACTGACCTCAAATTCATCATTCGGAGAAAATTCATCTTGAAAACATATTTTATTCAAATTTGCCTTAGAAAATTTTAAATTTTCCCTTAGGAAAATTCACAATTTGAGCACTGATTACATTCTTCACTGAAAAAGTGTCGGCGAAGTTTGAAAGACTTGGAAATCCATCCACCATTGCAAATGTTCAGTACCCAGAAGAAAATTTTCTTCAGAACGCCTCGAATCCATGGGTACCCAACGAACGGGTTCATTTAATTTTTCGAATTTTGAACTTTAGAAAAAATATTATTTTCACCATTTTAAATTGATTCTTCGCCTGCGATCATCCTGTGTTGCTCCAAACTGAAGAACTTGAATTCATCTGTGCAATATCATTCACTTCTGACTCTACTGCTGAGAAAATTGGCTCGTGCTTCGGAAAACTTCATTACTTTGAGCTCTAGGCGTATTTTCCAAGGGAAAAATAATTTGCCTTAGAAAAATATTTTAGATCACCTCTTGCATTTCTTGAAAAATTTCCCTTAGAAAATATTTTGATCGTCTGCCAGCGAGAGAAGTATCATCTTCACTTAGAGAAAAATTTATTCGCCTAGCACACCTTATTTCTCACTTCATTTGCAAACACTTCACACCTTGAAAAAAATTCCAACGCCTTAGAGGAGTTCTCCAACACTTAGAAAATATTTTATTTCTACTTGAGGCGCCTAGCACACTTAAGGAAAAATCACGCCTTCGCAATTTTGTTTTCACACTTCACACTTCACCCCTAGGCGCATACACTTGACATTTTATTTCACCACCTTCAAATGTTTTCCAACACACCACGCCTTAGCAAAACTTACCACCTTAGGCGTATATCATACTTGAAGAAAATCACGCCCTCAACATGCCTTAGAAAATATTTTAACACCTTATGACTCCCATCTCCCTAGGCGCAGATAACACACTTGAAAGGAAATTAAAAAAAATCACGCCTAACTCACCTTGGGCGCATTTTACACATGATGGAGGATAACGCCTAGCTTTTATCCTGAGTTTACCACGCCTTAGAAAAATTTTCACCTTCAATTACCACCTTTAATCACTTTTCACATCCAAACATGGGCGCGTTTCTATGTGTGTGAAGGATGACCTTTCAACTTCCCGTTTTTGTCTTCATATGAGCTCACTTGGGCGCATTAAGGAGGGCGAGGAGGACGAGTTTGCAAGCTGGGCGCATTTTGAGGGTGAAGGCGGATGAAAAACTTTGACTTTGTTGACTCCTTGCAACCTTGGGCGCATTTTACCCTTGCTGGTGGATGAACTCTCTCCAACGTCCTTGGGTGACTCTTCACCTCCCATTTTTTGTCTTGACATGGCCCAGTTTGGGCGCATTTTGGCCTTGGAGAAGGATGAAAAGCATTGACCTTGTTGACTTTTCTTGCCTTGGGCGCATTTTAATGCCTGAGAAGGATAAACTTCAAGTTGGGCGCATTTCCTCATGCCTGCAAGACGAACAATGTTGACTTCCTTTGACTTTTGGTGCCTTGGGCGCATTTTGCCCTGTGTGAAGGATGAACTCACACTTACAAATTTTTATGCCTCTTCATCAATCTGGGCGCATTTTACCCTTGCTGGTGGATGAAACTCCAGACTTAGACAAATTTTCATCATCTTCGCCAACTTATGTGCCCTGCTATTTATAGTAAGTCCTCTGAATTTGCGCTTTTGAAGCTCGGATCAACTTGAAATTTTGAACGTAGCATCCTCATAACCTTATCAACCTGTCGGCACTACCTCTTTTAGTCACCCTGCTATTTTTAGCATGTTTCTGAAGGTGGCTTACTATAAATAGTAAGCTCATGTTTCTGATAGCTCCATTGCTCCGATCGAGTTGAAATTTTAATGAGGCGCTCCTCACCACGCGACCTGTTGGTGACACTGACGCATGCGCTCAATTTACTATTTTAGCATGTTTCCAATTTAACTTACTATAAATAGTAAGTGCTCGATCGACTTGAAATTTCACCAGCAAATAGCCTGAAGGACACTGATCGCGGTGGTTTACACGGATTTCGAAAATTTTGACTTTTGACGCCTATTTTTAGGCTCCGGTTGGAAACCCTAATTCGCTTTGCATGCGTATCAAATGATCTCTGTTTGTCTGCGTTTATCACTGCGATCAACTCGTGAATCTGAACTGCTGGGAGGCGGCTGCCGGGACACACCTGCTAAAAATAGCAAGTTCCTTACTGAGTGAGAATCCTCGTTTGCATGTCACACCATCGCGGAGCTCTCGAAAAACCCATCAGGAATCACCTGACATGCAAAAGAAACCTCGACATGCAAACCCTAAAAATAGCCTCGGAAGGCTGAATCCTGAAAGTGGTCGCCTCGTCTTGCATGTTACATCATCGCGAAGGTCTTGAAAAACCCAGAAGGAATATCCAGACATGCAAAGAAAAACTCTGCATCTGGACCCTGAAATTCGTGCCGGAAGCCAGACTGCTAAAAATAGTAAGTCATCTGTTTTCGCTCAAATTTTGCACGCAAATAGTCTGATATGCCCTGAATGTTGGGTGACTGTCGGAATCTCAAAATAGCTGAAAAGTTGCCCTGAATTTCACACTTACTAAAAATAGTAAGTACCTTGGAATCTGATGAAAATTGGCTGGAAGCCCGCTGGATACCTGCTGACAACAATGTTAAGTTCAATTTTAAATTTACTGACTCTACCTGACCTCGGACTGACCAGAAACGATGAAACCCTAATTTTAGACTTGGTCAGTTCCACACTTAAATTCACTGACGGGCGCAACCCCTCGAAAGGCGGACATCAGAAAAGAGACAGAGCAGGAGAGAGAGAGAAAAACCCAAGCCAAAAGACCGGAACGGGGCAAAATTTAGGGGGTCCCCATCTGAATGGGGCGATGTGTGAAAAGGTCACAACAGTACCCCACGCCTAGGAGTGTAACTTCAAGTTGTTTTAAAGAGGGGACATTAAGGGGTCAAGTTGAGCATTTAATGATTTAATAAATGTTTTATTGTTGCATTTTAAAAAATGGACACCAAAAAGGGAAGATGAATAATATTTTATTATTTCAAAATAAAGTGAAAAGTTGAAGTGGCGTCCCTTTTGGAAGTTGAAGTGATTCGACTTCTTGGAATTCAAAGTGTTTTATTTGCCATTTGAAGCTTATTTATTGAGGCCTTGCTCATTCATTCTCATCTTTGGAAAATATTGTAAAGTTATGCTGCTGGTTTGAAATCCAAAATCCGGCTAAGGGAAAGCTTAGCAAGTTTACTCCATTCTTTGGGCCTAAAACTATGGTTCCCTAGATGGTCTATTGGGAGTGTGCTTCATCCAGAAGTACATATTGAGCATTATTGCAGAGTTTTGGTGAGATTTCTAGTTTTTATGTTGCTGGTTATTATTTGGCTGAAGGAGATTTTCTATACAGCTTTTTGTGTGATTTAGTTTTGATTTTGGGTGATGGTCCTATCAATTCCTTGACTATTGGCGACCCCTTTTGGAGAGTTTCAGAATTTTTAATTAAGTGCAGATTTTTATCTAAAGAAATTGCCCCCTTTGGAGGCCTGTTGTGACCTAATTCACACCTCGCCCCATTGCAAATGGGGACCCTAGTAGTTTCCCTTTTTGGGGGTTTTGGTTGTTGCATCTTGGTTTTGTCTGGTCTCCGTTTGGGGTTTTGGGGTTTAAGTTTTGAATGGTCACCCGAGTCAAGTAAAGGAATTTGAGCCTGAATCATTGTGCAAACGTCATCAAAGTGCTTACGAGGCCCGAGGGACGAAGATCGACTGTCTTTTCGGACAATTCTAACACCTCCTACTTTTTAGGGTTTTCACTTTGGCCCCCTATTTTTTAGGACCTACTTTTTTGGCACTTTTGAGCAATTCTGAGATCCCTACTTTTTAGGGGCTATTTTTAGAAAGTTGCTATTTTAGAAAAAGTTTCTATTTTTGTCAGAGTTTCTCTATTTGGAAAGGGCCCGAATTTCAAAAATCCACTCAGAAGTTCCAAAAACTCAATAGAAATCTCAGAAAATCAATGTGAAAATTTATGAAATTCATGGTGAAAATCAGAAAATTGGTAAAAATCTGGAAAAATCAGTCAAGAAATCACAGGAAAATGGTGAAAATCTGGAAAATTCATGGATAAATCTGAGAAATCATGGCAAATCTGCCTAAGTATGACTGAAAATCATGGCAAGAATGAAATTCATAACCAGCATGGAGAAAGAGGAAGTCAATGGCGAAAAGCTTCAGCTAGGCAACATACAATGGCATGGATAAGTGGTAAGTCCACCCAGCAATGGCACAAGATCATGCCAAGTCCGCCCAACAGCATATCAGCAATGGCACAAAGTGAAGGCAAGTCCGACTTGCCATGGCATGAGGAAGAGGTAAGTCCGCCCTTAGCCAAAATGTGGAATGGCATGGAGTAGGGTGAAGTCCGCCCTTCAATGGCATGAGAATGAAGGAAGTCCGCTCTAAGGAAGTGGCTTGAGACTAAGCAAAGTCCGCCCATGTAAAGTGGCAAGAGGTTCAAGCAAGTCCGCCCTAAGGAAATGGCATGGAGTAGGGTGAAGTCCGCCCAGCACAATGGAAGATGGCACAAACATAGGCAAAGTCCGCCCTAGGCAAAATGAGAATGGCAAGACACAAGGCAAAGTCCGCCCACCATGAAGAGTGGCATGAGTTAGTATGAAGTCCGCCTTGGAAAGGTTTGATGGCATGAACACATGTAAAGTCCGCCCCATGGAGAATGGAAAGAAATAAAGCCAAGTCTGCCCAGGGTAATAGTATATGGCCTAAACAACAAGCAAGTCCGCCATACTTAGAAGAGTAAAAAAAATTAAAATTTTGCCTAAGTGTGGACTTTGGAAAATTAAAAAATATTCTTGGCACCTTGAGAAAATTCGCCATACTTGGAGAAAATAAGAAATATTTTTCTAAGTCTAAACATTTATATGTCTAAAACATTTTCCCCTGAGACTTAGGATGGAAAGAAAATTATGGCAAAATGAAACAGGAAGATAAAAATTATGGCAAAGTAAATTGGAAGAAAAAATTCGCCTAAGGCAATGGCAAGAAAATTTTGAAAAATCAAATTTGCCTTGGATAAAAAATAAAATGCCATAAAGGGGTTGAAAATGACACATAAAATAATTATTTTAATTATTTTAATTCTTTATTTTCAACACCTCAAAGAGATAAACTTTGAAAAATCAAAATTGGAAAAAGACAAAAAGAACTTCACTGAACTAGCGCATAATTTAGAAACTTTCCCGGAGACTGTCATTGAAGATAAAAATTGCCATTCAGAAGCTAAGTCCAAGCCAAGTTCAGACTGGATTTAATGGAAACCATTGAGATTTGCTAAATGAGTCGAATTCTTCATCTTTATAATTGATTTCACTTCACATTTTGCAAACATTTGATTTTCGAAAGGAAAGTTGTGAGAAGAAAATTTGTCTAAGGCAAGAGAGTTGAGAGAGTTTGAAGCAAAGTGAAGGAAATAAAGTCATCCCAGCCAGCATTGTGATCGTGATCATTTTATTTTTTCCAGAGAAGCCAAGCAGATTTATTTTCTTTATTTCATTTTGGCGTGCAAACTTCGTTAATTCTTTCATTTCCAGCATAATCCCTCACGAAGTTTGATTTGACAACTAGCTGGAATATTTTTTGAGTAACTTAAATTTTAAATTTTAATATTCTCTTTGCTTCTTGCAAATTTATTTTCAAGAGGATAAAAATGAAGTTTGCCAGTAAGGGTGCACAGCTGCAGTCAAAGATCAAATCCAAATGGGAGCACATTGTGGACACCAACCTTGGCCATGTTGACATCGATGATTTCAAGGAAAGAATGTAAGGAAGTGATGGACGTTTGCCTACGCCAATTGCAAGAAGGATGATGCGCAATGGAATTGTTCATGCAGCTGGATTTCCACCAGCAAAGGAGTGTCCAGAACTTATGGTGGAATGTGCATTGCATTATAATGCACAGGAAAGACAGATAGAAGCGCCTGATGGAAGGGTACTTGCATATTTGACCGAGCAAGCCATACAAGAAACCTTTGGAATTCCAGTTTACAACCGGACATCCTATCGAACCAAGGATGATGCACTTAAACTTTACCAAAATCAGCAAGACCTTTGTGCATCAAATATAAACAAGACTTGGTTGTTGAAGCCCAGACCTACTGCGGGGAAGATGCCAAAGAAGTTGGCTAGAACACATTTCAAAGAAGAATATGGCGACATCATCTTGCTGCTGAATAGAATAGTAGGCAATCCTCATGGCGTGCCTTTCGAAAATTGGATGTATTATTTCGTTGATGAAATAATTTTCGGAGTGAAGATGTTTAACTGGTCTAGAATGATTAGTGGCAGTCTCCATGAACAGTTGGTCAACCTGGAAGAAACTAAAACCTTTCATATGAGCTCTTACGTCATATATCTCCTTGCCAGAACTTACAAGTATGCTGGCCTGGTTTGCAAAGGTATAGTCGGCAACGGCGAAGGACAGTTCAAGGCCTATGATTGTTATCCACAGCTGCAGTTGAAAGAGAAGTCACATTTTAGACGAGCACATGACACCTTCCTTATGTACATCACTCGACTTCTCCAAGACGGGACACATCAGAGACTCACCCGTGAGACCAAGAGTCTGATTGGCAGATATGGATCCTGGTTCATCCAGTATCCCAAGTTTACTTACATTAGGATTCAAGGATTCTCAAGATGTCCTTATAGATTGCCCATTTATCCGACCAACAAAATGGTTTTCTTGGAAGTTCTAAGGCAATTAGAGACATATCAGAATATCCAAAGGCCAATACAGAAAGCGGCTGTCACTTTTCCATTTTTCATCGACAATATGGAAGAATCATGTCCAACGGCGCAAGCAGTGGAGAGTGCTCGACTGGAGATCCAAAAATATCCATTCATATCATACAAGCCGAGGAATAACTTTGATCCATTCCATCACATTGGAACTGTAGACGGAGAAAAATATAAGCACCGAATAGACTTAGAAGATTTATGGGCTAATGCCGCTGATGAATATGATGTGAGGAAAAGATTGTGGTCAAGATTGTCGTTGAATATGATAAGGGCAACAGAACTTTTCAAAGTACTTGACCAGCCGGATGATGATGGAGTTTATGTGCAGCCGGGCTTCAATGAAAAGGAGCCACTTCCTCCTGTGAGGTGGTTTGAACCCGAGCTAGGTGACCTGGCAACATTCATGCGACCAGTATTCAAATATTCCCAATGGTGGATAGACCAGCAAGTACAAGTTTTGCGGCAGAAAAATGTGTAATTCACATATGAATTAATGGGTGATACAGAATCTTGTTCATCAAATGCCGGTGCATCTCATGGAGATGGACCTACAGATGCCGCCAACTTAAGAAAGAGAAAAGAAATTGATGAATCTGCGAAGCAGGACAAGAATAAAATAATAGATGAAGGGCCTTCTCGAAAGAAGCACAAATCCAAACCTTTTCAATCAGCCACTTCCAAAAATATAGATGAAATACTAGCCATGGATGAAGAGTCTTGGGAGCATGTCAGGATTCCTTCTCCAGTTGGAGATGTGGAGCCAATGCAATTGGAAGGTGATGATCAGCCTTCTCCTACTAGTACAGAAATTCTGGAATCAGATAATGACACGGACATCATGGATGGAGAATTTGAAGAGGGAATGATTTCCGCCCTCAAAGGAATCCAAGAGGACCCATCCGTGCAAGAGATTCGTGATATGCCAGAAATTCAGGAAGCGCAAGAAGTGCGGGATATTCAAGAAGTCCAAGATCAACAAGAAGATAGAATTGAACAGTCAACCATCCCGGATTGGCTAAAAGAAAGATTAAAGAGAAAGGCGCCAGTAGAGGTTCCTAAAGAGGATGACGCCACAGATTTCTTCGCCAGGCTAGAGCGAGCTGCCACAAGAAAGAAAGCCAAGAAATTTTCTGCCATACAAAGGGATGAGGCTGGTAATTGCACAGTGCAAGTTGCAGTGCCTACAGTCGATAAATTCCAAGATGAGATTGCCCCGAACGAATATGCCATCACAACTATTGACATGGGTCCAACAACGAAAGGGCAAGAAGTTGAGGACTTGGACAATTTTGTCGCCACCATCAAGTCTAGGCTGGAGAGGGAAGTGGAAAAGAAAAGAGAGTATAAAAGAGAGATTGAGCGTCTAAAAGAGTATATTCAGCACCTAACCAGGCCACTCAATCAAGACGTCCAATCAGCACCTCCACTCCCAAACTCTTCACAAGAACTGGTTGGAAATTTTGAAGAGGAGTTGACCACAGCCAGAGAAGCTAGGGACTGGATGGCTGGAAAGAAAGATGAGGCAATGGCGTTCGCGGAGAAGCTAGCATTTGTTTATGAGCAAACTTCCTTCCTGCTATCACGAGTTGCAGACTTAGCGGAAGCATGGGATGGCCTCCAAGATATTCAGAGCAAAATTATCCCATGTCTTCGAGAGTTAAAGGGAATCCCGAAGCAAAGGTTGATAGATGACAGGATTATTGAAGTTGGAGCTGCATATGATTTCAGCAGCTGGTACTACGCTCTGATTTCACGAGGAGAAGTCCTAGAAAGGGTGAAGCAAGATGGCGCCAAAGTTGAAGATCAGGCAAAAGAGATTCGGAGTAAAATTTATAAAATGGCTGTGGATATGCTTGACCGAGATATTGTTCGAAAGAAACACTTGCGGCCACAAAATTTACAAGAACAAGTTCAAAGAATTTTCTCCACCACCTCTAGGCCAATCATGAAAGAAAATTTTACCAAGGCATTTAGCTTCATGACAGTCAGAGATGCTTTCTTGCTGCATGAACCAAAATGTACAGTCACTTTTGCAGAATGTGCCGAAAGTTTGGACTTGCTGGAATACAACGTCAATGCGCTACCGGACATTGCCATGGAGGAAATCAGCCTGATCGTGTCCAAGTTCGCCGAACGTGGTGCTTTGCGAGTGGATAAGGATGCAACTCCAGATGCCTGAAGTTCTTTCCAATTAACTGATTGATGTTTTGGAAACCCTAATTAGGGTTTGGTTATGTTGAATCTAGGCCGTTCATCTCATTGTAATCTTGGCCATTCATTGTAATCCGCGAATGCTATATAAACCCCCCCCCTTTCTTTCTCTCATTCATTATGGAGGATTAGAAGATAAGTAGATATCAAGAGGAATTAGAGATTAGAGCTTAGAAGAAGTTGTAGAGAATAAGAGAGAGTTATATGAGATTGTTGTGAAAACACTACTTTGATAATAAAGTTCATAATGCATGAGGTGCTTTGAATCCTTTCATTGTCAAATGGTTTGCATGGTTACATATTTCTCTTTCTCGTCCAATAAATTTGAATTAGAATTTAAATGTATGTTAAAGGAATGACAGATTGATAGCAAAGATTAGTGAAACTTAGCCCATACTTTCTTTGAGTGGATGCTTTTCATTCAATGCGTAAAGTTAGACTGAGCTTTATCGTGGATGCTTCAACGTTTACTTCAAATAATGTTGTTCTATTGATGGTATTGTTCGTGGCAAAGAAATTTTAAGTACAAATCCCAGAAGATTGCACTTGCTTTGTGTAGTTGTCGTTTAGCGTGGCGAAACAAAGTATTGTTTATTTAGTTTCACTATGTCCTTGCCGTCTCTTGATTTCATAGGAATAGCATAGGATTTCTAAACCCTTACCTTTTTCATTTTTTTATAAAGTCAGAAAAATCCAAAATGATACTGCATTCACATCTTTTCTTTTTTGAGTAACTTGCAAAAGTAAATCCCTATTGTGCCCCCAGCAAATCACATCAACCACAGAGCTTATCCACATTCATCTTAAACATTGGAATTACTGTATGATCTTACTTGCATTCTTAGCATACGAGGTAGTTTTTCAAGAGGGGATATAGCGTCTTTGACACTTTATTCTAGAATGTTTGTTGTGTCATAAACACACATCAACAAGGCCATACCACTTGCAAAGGGCTTTGCAGTTGGAACAAAAATTATCTAATGAGTTTTGATGCAGATTTTGTATGGTGAATTGGGCGTCTACCTTCTAGAGAGCCATTGCATTTCGTTTCAATCAATTCGGAGGTATATTGATAAAGTTGTGAGCATTTGTTTGGTTTTTCTAATTGCTGATAGACATTTCCAGATTGCAGATTTATATATCAGATTGTTATAGTTTTCTGATTTTGGCTTCTAGCATCATTATTTGAGAGGTTTTTTCAATGAAGAAACCATCCTTTAGTTGTATATTGTAATGATGGTAAAAACACTTGAAAATTGCAGTTATGTTTCATTGTAAAACTGAAAACAATAGTATTGTTTCAGTTCTTTAATTTGCTGCATTTTCTTATAATTAATTCACATCATTGTAACCCCTAGATGGTTTACCCCCAGTGTGGATAAAGAACATTCTAGAAGCTTATCTCTCTTATTTGCAGCTATTTCTATTCATTGTAAAGCTAGTTAGTAGTACTAACAGCTATTTCATTTTATTGCTGCAATTTATACTTGATTACACTCCCACAATTGAGTGGTTGAGTTTTAGAATAAACATCTTTCTTGTTTGTAAATTCCCCCCACAAACTAAGTGGTTGTGTGGATTGCTTCCCCCCCACAAAATAAGTGGAAGAGAGGATTTAATGGCTGGCTTGCCGCCTTAATAATGTAATAATCTCACCCACTAAATAAGTGGAGTATTCCCACTGCTTGTGGATGCCTGCATCAGCAGATGAATTGTACTTTCAATTCAGTTTATACCTAATGATCCTCTGACCATATGCTATCACCTCGCCCACATTGGAATCTTGGTGAACATTCTTGGTTAGAGTTACTTTCCATGCTGATTTGCGTTTGGAGCTAACGCTAATCAGTGGTTTGATGTTGGTTTGTGTGTCTAATTTTGGGGAAAAAAGTAAGGGGATTATTTCAAAATAAAACACTTCTTGAAATATGATTTAAATGCCATAGAGAGCCCCCAACACCTTACCATGTCTCCCTCCAAAAGAAGGTGCTATCCTCATAGGTTGTCATTCCGTTTTCATTTCCTAAGTCTAGTTCGCTAACCATCCTTTGGAAAGGAAAATTCTTTGAACTCTTCATGGCATCCTTCCTTCGTGAACTTTAGGATGCGATGGGTCTCTTGCAAGACCAAGGGAGAATGAGTGTTATCCATACACTTGGCAATGTCTGCCACCTCTTGTATGACTATAGCCATCAACTCCAAGTCCTGTACATACTTCTGAATAGTACCCAAGGGGTCCTCTGGATCTGGTTTTGTGATCTAAATGGTGATTTCCTCAAGGCTACTAGAATCATCATCCTCAATAGGCAAGTTCTCGGGTAACTCAATGAGCTTCTCTCATATGGTGGAGGGTTACCTTCATGCAAGGACTAAAGGAGCTCAGTAATATTTGTTATCTCCTGTGAAGTGTAAGGCTGAACGCTCTCAATAGGGGTTGAGCCACTGCAAGCTGCTCTAATTCCTTTGGAAGGCTCGGTGGTGGATATTCTTTCAGCTCAAATAGAGCCCCCAATAGTTTTAGCCAGCTATCAATTTGCTCAGAAGCTTTGCCTTGTCCCCATTCGTCCTCCAAGACAATTGGCAAGTCAACTAGCAAGTCAATTGGAATTTTTGCAACAAGAGTATCAAAACTGACCCTACGAGTGGTCTCCACAGTAGGAAGATCTTGTGCACCTATGGAGTGAGCCCCAACTAAGGCTCCAAAGGTTGTACAGATATCTTCAATTGAAAGAATATCCCCAAGTGTAATGCCTGACGTAGAGGTTGTCAAGTCACTTTGTTCATATTCATCTTCATTGTTACCCTCTACTTCACCTGACACATCCCTGTGTTTTCTTTTCTTTCATGTATCTTGGCTTCCTCTTGCGCTTGAATACCTAATGAGACCCATCTAAAGACTGCCCACCAAGAATGGTCATATGCAGAATTTGGTTGAAACTTTCCAAGTTTCTTTGTAGGAACATTAGTGAAGATGGCATCAAAGAATAGGTTGATGGTATTATGCGTCATGTAAAAGGCCTTATGCTTCATTGACAAGAACTCGCCTATGCATTTTGATAAGAATGCCGCTCAATTGTACACTCTCCCTTCATTGAGGCTAACCATATAATCGGCCTGCATTTAATCAAATCCATTATACAATGCCATTCATCATTTGCTAACATGTGTTTTCTAAGCCCTTTGTCTCTTGCATTCCACATGATCTCTTTTTCCTTTTCTGTCAAATCAATTTAGCATAGTTTCCTAATTGATGCTTCTTTTTTCCATGGTGTAATATTTCTAGCTGGTTTGGTTACAGGTGCTCCAAAATATGGTATACCAAGGACTCTCTGGAAGTCTGGCAGCTAGAAGGAGATGGTGATGGAGTAATGACCGATTTCTTATCTTGTCAATTGTAGTTGGCTGTGATGAGTTTTAAATATGCTTCAAATTCACGATAGCTAAAGAATGGAAGTTGGGCAACAACTTTATCTACCTAAGTGTGTTGTAATGCCACCTTCAATGGGTGATCCATTGGATTATTACAGCACCATGTTCTACATTATGTGGTTGACAAGGTCTCCTAGGAAAAAGAATCTATTGTGTTGTCTCCTTCCCTTCACTCCTTTCTATCCTCCTTGAACCTTGGTTTGTAGCGTTCCATTTCTTTTTTTTCCTTCCATGTTTCCTGTAGCTTCTTCTTGTTGCATTTTTTGAATGCACGATTTCACCTACGCAACCAAATTTCTTTTCCAAATACCATTGTAATAACAAACTATACGTACTAGGTCTTGTGTTGTCAGTTGTCGTAAAACACAACTATTTCCAATCTGCCATCCAAAAAAATACCATATCTTGCTATGGAATTTTGTTGAGTGTACCAAGACGAATGGCCACACACTAGAGAATTTGCATCTAGAAAGCCATATACTGGAAAATTTAAAATGGTTAGGCCAAGATCGTATTATATCTCTCTCAAATCACCATATGATGGAACTCCAAAGGGGTCATATAGTGTAAAGTGATTCCCTCTTCAATTGTCGTATGATGAAACTTTAAAGGGGTTGTACGATGTAAAGTGGTTCACTTGCGAGAGCCAACATATAGTGGAGAGGATTGCTAATGTTGTACAAAGTAAACAAGTTGATCATTGATGACGTATAGTAAAGAGGAATGCTAACATCATACGGTATAAACAAGTTGCTTGCTAACAATGTATGGTGAAGAAAAATGCTAGCGGTGTATGATATAGAGAAGTCGATCATTGACGACATATAGTGAAGAAAATGATGTCATACAATGTGAGGATGATGTTGTTGATGAGAACATGATTATACTAAGAGGGGGGGTGAATTAGTATAATACAAAATTCTACCAACTTAAACTTGATCAACCATAACAATAATAACCATGCAAGATCTTGACAATTAAGAACACAAGAACACCAAAATTTATGTAGAAACCCTTATGAGAGAAAACCAAGACAAAATAATGCTTTTATATAATTCGCTAATTACAATTTCGTAGGCACCAACCTACAAGAGACACCAATCCCCTAGACTGAACACCAACTCGGTGAGAGACACCAATCTCTCGATACAAGGCACCAACCTCCTGCAAAAAGAACCTTTGTATACTTGAGAAACTCTTCTGTTCAAATCTGAATTATGCAACTTCTCATACACTAGCACACACACACACACTTATTCTCCTTCATAAATCTGCCTTGAATGATGTTCTGTATTTTATCCATACACTCTTCTTGTGTTTGTATGATATATTCTTTTTGGCTCTATACACTTGCTTCCTTATTCACTCTTCACATATCTCACACATCCACTTCATCTTTATCCACACAAATCTGATTGCTTATGTATCTTCATGACTAAGTGAAGAGATGCAACTTTTTGAATAGAGGCAACCTTTCACTTTGTATTAACCTTGATCGCTGCCTTTAACTTCTCCTTAAACACTTCATTTTCACAAATATAATTGCTGGCGTAACAACTACCACCTTTGGAGTGCAAGTTGGTACGGACAGCTATGCACACTGCGTAATGAGTGCTCTTCAAATTAGGAGGGGAAGCTCCCTCATATGCTGAAATGCGTGAAAAGTAAAGTAATCTAACTCCTATCTTTTTGTTTTCAACTGGAAGAGGCACAAGGTTAAAAAAAACCACGAATGTTGCAGCTAAGGATTTTCTGGTTTCGCAGATCTCTAACTACAACTAAACTAAATGCTTTAACCTATCCAATCTCCTCAAGAAAACAGAGCATGAGGAAACGGAGCAGGAATGTTCTTATACGATAAACTTCAAGTACAGATTCACAACGTAAAGGCAACGTGGCACAACTTTTTGCTCGGCTGGGAAGAAGTTTATTAGAAACAAACAAATAAACGATAAACTAAGTACAGCTTTACAACATGAAGGCAAGGTGGGACAACAATTTGCTTGACTGAATAGGTCTATTGACACACACATCAAACGATAAGCTTTAGGTACAGATTTGCAACATGAGGGCAAGGTGGCTCGGCAATTTACTCATCTAAATAGGCTTATTAGAAACAAAACAGAGAATAACCAACTAGGACAGCAAATTGCATAGGCGAAACACGCATACAATAAACGATCAACTAGCCACTTTATTTAACTAACATAAACAAATACCATAACAATCACATTAAGGCAAGGTGGCACAGCAATTCATCATCATAGTAAACGCTCATGAATAGATACAGAACAGCAATATTACAGGCAACGTAGGCACAGCATATATTACTATCTCGTGCAAAAGTTAATTACAAATGAGCAAAGAGCTCTTATTTATAGACATCAAGGGTGTAGGGAACCCTAAAATCACCTTGAGTCAACTACAGTCTTGCAAGCATGCAAGATTTTATTGCTAAACCCTAAATAAAGGAAACTATACAATTAAATGGAAAACTGCCATCAGTTAACCAAAATAGGACTCAACTGAACTAGACATGTGCAACATGCAAGTCCTTATTGAAATAAAAATAACTAATAACTAACATCAGTTAACTACTCCTAATTGAAAGTCTAAACTCCCACGAAGATATCTCCAAGGATGAGATGTGCGTGCATGAAATCAACAATTAGAACTCAAGACTGAATGTCGAGTTAACTGCTGCTCTTCATTCTATCCTCCAAAATAACTACAAGTTTCAACTGACAAATCACTCTAGGTCATCACGGTCTAACACTTCGTCCAGGAACTGATCAATTGTCTCATCCTCTGGTACTTTGACGTTGTCCACGATGATAACCTGCCTGTTCAACTCTCTGTCATCGTCTCTGAGTGCCCTCATGCATTCTCTAACCTCTTGAGTTGCCTTTTTGAAACTAGTTGTCATCACTGAGAAGTGATCCAACTTGGATGCCACAATATCTCCATCAAGATATCACGAACAAGCTTTTGGAACTCAGTTTGCACAACCTTGAGATCAGCGTAGATACCATCTTTCACGAAGATAATGGCACGGGATCTGAGTGACTTTGGCGGCTCCACAAATGGAGTGATGACCTCTGTTCCCTCTACAACTTAACACTTTTGATGCTTTTCTTGATTCTTCTCAATGAAAGAGTGTTGCATGATGAAACCATGAAGCTTGACCGCGAACACTCTGGTTCCAAGAAATACACGCGAACTTGCTGCACACGCAGAATTCCAATGGTGTCCAACCCTCTAAACTGGCCTTTGAAGGCTATCAGCTATATGAGGTATGAAACCATGTGAACCTTGGGCAACTATGGCTATCAAAATGTTTGAATCAACCCTCCGGATGCACTTCATGCAAATCTATGTCAGTCATTCTGACGAAATCATGAATTAAGACCAATTTGGTCTTGAATTTAGTCTAGTTGAACTGCATTTTGAAAAACTCGCCTGTTGACTATGACCACGGCTATATTCTGACAACTTTTTCGGAAAGCTAAAATATCTCCTGATGAGGCTAAAAATACCCTGTCGAGGAGCAAATTTTACAAAAAATTCTAAGACACGGGTTTTGTAGAGAATGAAATTCTAAGCCAACCCACAACGTCAAAAATTCCAAAAAATGCTTTTTAGCAAGGCATGCAAAAGCTTTTTAATCGAGAAAAACAAGGGTTTTAGAGCTTCCCACGGCAATTTTTCCCAAGAAGATCTAGAACATGGGTTTTGTAGGCAATGGAACTCTAAGGCAACACAAATAATTCGATTTTTGAAAATATGTGTTTTTGACCCACATGCAAAGGAATCTTTGGAAAAAAGCACAGTGCTTTTAAAATAAAAGCAGTGGGGCAATTTTCTTGAAAAAAATCTAAGACATGGGTTTTGCTACTATAGCTAAAATATGTGAACCCAAATGATCAGATTCGAAAAATTCTGTCATTTTCTTTGACGTGCGAAGAATACCTAAGGCGAGAATAGAAGAATTTAGACAAAAGATAGAAGCTTGTTTATTCTGCCTCAAAAGTCGCCTATACTTGAACTAGATTCGATGAAGATTGCATGCACTAAAAAATTGAACTCAAGAAAATTAATCTTCTAAACAATCTGGACCTGGCACTGAAAAATTGAACTCAAAGCACCTTCAAATCTTCAATTGCTCAAGAAAATTGCCTTTGCTCTGAACTTGGTATGAGAATAATGGCGAAAATATGACTAAAATAAATAAATTTAAGCATAAAATTAAAATTGTCCCATCTTCATGCAATTAAGTGCCACCCTTAAAATATTCAACTTTATTTTGATTGGACCTCAAAATAGTTCGACTTTATCTGATTGGGACTTTAAAATAGTTAACTGAATGTCAAATAACCCTAAACAGGGCGCCACCTTTAATAAGTCCAGTTAAACTCAGCATGCAAATCAGTTAACTGAACATGCAAGCTAAAATCGTTCCTTTTTTTGTAATTAAAATAATCTCACTTAAAGTCAAACTATTTAAATATTAAATAATATTTAAATCCACCTTTCATGGGCGCTTGTCACCCTTAGTTCAAAAAGTCAAAGCTTTGATTTAAGGCGTCACTTTTCCAAACTTAACCATTTTAATGAAAATTTGGATTTACAACCCTCGCTAGAGCTCTTGTTCAATCACTGATTCTGATTGACTGACACGCCCAATCAACTGGCTGACAGTTTCATTGAAGAGTAGGATCAAATCTAACAAAAACACTCCTTGAGAATGCACTCCATAAAACTAAGGTCTAAGGCTTGAAAAATCAAGGCGCCCCTGGCAAAAGCTGCACTTTTGACCCCAGACTTAGTCAAATTTTCATCATTTTCAACACTTAGAAGGTGATCTTGACCTCCTCGCATCTCGTGTTTGGAAAAACTTCAGGATTGGATAGTGGGCTCACTACGGAGCTGGCTCCATTCCGCACAACAGCTTTAGGAATACACTTCATCAAATTTCATCATCTAGTGGGTCAAAATCAAGGGCGCCCCTAGCCTCCAACGGCGCTTTTGTTCCCAAAGATAGCCATTTTTCCAACTGGCTAAAAATCTACTTCAAATCCAACTACAAGCTAATGACTCGTCTTCTAACCTGACGAAGATATGCAACGGAAAGCTGGATGTAACACAGACAGGATGAATACCTAAGATTACCAAAAAGAAGACATTCAAGGCTCCAAAACCTTGGGCGCCCCTAGCCCCCAAGGGTGCTTTGCTTTTTCCTTGACATTTTGACCAAGATTTAACCTCGTGTTTGACTCGGAATTCCGGCAGTTCAGCAACTCAGATTGACCCACTGACGAGTGTGTTGTGAAGCCTGATCAAACGTGAGACAAACATCCTAGGTGTCGTTTAGTCAAAAATCTTCATCTAATCCCTCAAAAAGATGGGCGCCCCAGGCTTAGAGGCGCATTTTTCCTTCCCATTTCTCATTCAATCTCCTGAATTAGGTGCTAGATAGATCTTTTAGGCTAGTCGGATAGCTCATTTTGAAGCTGACAGTATTCCTAACAAGTCATTTTTCAATCCTTCCCATTTCTCGTTCAATCTCCTGTATTAGGTGCTAGATAGATCATTTAGGCTAGTCGGATAGCTCATTGTGAAGCTGACAGTATTCCTAACAAGTCTCCTTGGAAGTGACAAACCTCAAAACTGAAATCTAGGGCGCCCCTGGCCTCCAGGGGCTCTAGTGCTCCAGAGTTAGAAAAATCTCCTTCGAGACGAAGCATTATTTAGAACTTATCTCGCCATAGATTCTTCATTTGACCGTTTTAGGCTTAGATTTCAACACCAAGTCTCTAGCCATTATCATCGATGACCTTAGAAATCCTAACTTTCCATCTAAAAAAGCGAAAAACTACCCACCAGACTTAAACTGAGTTTAAACTGAAACTGACTTCACCATTGTGATCATGAAGCAAAATAAGCCAATCAAAACAATTTTCAGTCAATTCTGACAAGTTTCAATTTTTAGGGTTTCGCGACCTGAAACAGAGGTGCTTGAAAACCCTAATTTTCAATTTTTTCAAATTTTACCAGTATCCCCCTGACATCAAACTGACACCAAGTCCATACTTGATTTGCCCAAAAACTATGTTTTGACATCATTATAACAAGGTTTAGACTCTTTTAAGCAAAATGTCTTAATGAAGCAAAAAATTTGGTTTGGGTACAACAATAATCACTGCTCTTGGATATATTAATCGCTGCCCAATAATAATAATCTTTTACTTTATATGAATCGTTTCTCCTTAGGAAAATATGTATCACTGCTTCCTTCTCATGTTTTTCTAACTTGGACAATTAAATACAAATTTCATTATCATATCCCAAAGGGGGTCAGCCCATAAATAATGACCATTGTTTCTAAATTAATTTTCATATTGGGCATCAATGAAGGGAAGTCAGCCAGCATAAATTTGTCATTTTTATTTAATTACAATTTTCCATTGAACAGCATATGAAGTTGGCATGGAATGATAGATAAAAGATGGCGATTTAGTGGCCTTTGGCCTTAACGATTTCCTTCAAAATATTTACTTTGACATCAATGACAATTAATCTAACAGTTGTATGGTGTGAGCTTGGTTTGGTCATACGGTGGGAACATTACACCCTTGCCATGCTTTGTGATTTAAAACTAGTCGTACAATTTGAATGTTGTCTACTAACCCTTATGAATGGTCGTATGGTGTAATTAGGAGTGGGTCGTATGGTGAAGTGGATAAGCCATACACTATGCACAATGATTGGTTGTAAGATGTGCTTGGTGAAAGATCGTACGGTGTGAATAGATAATTGTTGTTTTCCCTTCCCTTCATATTTCCATATGATGAGATTTCTTCTCTTTTTTAATTGAGCCCGTGCTTTGTACCTTGCTTTTTCATTATTTTTTATCAATGTATTTAATTTTTTATATCATATTTTTGCTTTTTATTCTCATATTTTCTTTATCTTTTGCTGCTTTTTTTCAGCCTTCTAACTTTGATTCTTTTAATTTTATTTTTTCTCATGCCTTAGCATACAAGATTCGTATGGTCATTTATAGCACTCAAATTCACATGTGCCAATGTATTCTAAATCGAAGATCTTGTCAACCATAAGAGGTGTTCCCATACCTTTATTCACATTTTGACGACCCTCAATAAATCTTCCTTCTTGTTGGTACCATCAAACTTCATCCCTTTGTATTGGTGGGCTGGCTATAGGTTTGTGCACAACTTGCCACAGTCCATTAGTGCATGGCAATGGTGGTGGCACTAATTGATCTTTGTTCATGTATTCTATTACAACTTCATTGTATCCTGATTGCTTTGCGACCATGTAATTTTTGGCCATCATCACAGGTTGTAGACTCAAGCCTTGTTCCTTCGCATATTCCTCTAGTGGTTGAACTGTTGGAAATTACAATCAAAGGCGTTCAAAGTCCAAGATTGAAGGTGCAAGAAAATACGATAAAATATATTGTTACTAAGGGCCGACCCTTAGACTCTAGGCACCCTCATTAAAATAAATAAAAATTGCAAATCAATTTTTATAAAGAGGGTCGACCCTCCTAAGTGGTCCACCCCATTTTGGAGGGTTTACCTTTTAAAATAAAATATATATATCTAATTAAATATAGGGGCTGACCCCTATTGGAGCACCCAAATTAAAGGTGAAAGGTTGCATATAAATTGAAGGGTTGCATCCATTTTCAAAGTATATGTTGCTTGATCAATTGCCCCCCTTGCTGAAAATATTTAAGGAGATTGTGGAGTCCATTTGAAAGAAAGCAATTCAATGAATATCATTCATATAAGGAGCAGCCATAAAAGGCATACAAGTGCAGAAATTTGAAGACGTGTGAGCAGAACTATGAGACATATGAGTAGATCCATGAGAGCTTTATGGCAGAATTTATGAAGGATCTTTGAAAATTCTAAGGGCAGATTTTGGTGAAGTATTAAGCAGATGTACGAAGGTGAATTAGGGCAGATCTAAGAAGTTTCAAATAAATTATCATATTGTTCATTCAGTGGTTGGTGCCTTTGAATTAAGGAGATCGGGAGGTTGTTGCCTCTCATTAGAAGAGATTGGTATCTCTTGTTGAGTTGGTGCTCAGTTGAGGGGATTGGTGTCTCCTATGGGTTGGTGCCTACGAAAGAAGCTTTGTAAATGAAGTAGGTTGGTGCCTACAAGAAGAGCTGCAATATTTTTCCATGGTTTTCTCCCACAAGGGTTTCCACATAAATCGTGTGTTCTTCTTGTGTTTCTTATTGCTAGATATTGCATGTGCATTTCGTTGTGGATGATTAAACTGTGAAGTATTACTATTGTGGTTGTTAAAGATTTGAAAAATAGAAGATTAATGCTATATTGATTCACCCACCCCCCTTCCCCCCTCTTAGTATAACTGAGTGCTCTTTAGATACCTGTTGATGTGATTTTTTGTGACCGCACCAATCAGCAGAATAAAGTATCCAATGGCTACTCCATTCTCTCTTGATCAAAGTATTTCGTATGCTAAGATTGCGAGAGAGATCATACATTCAACTCCGAGGTTCCTTCAATGCAATGGAATACACTCAGTTGGTTCGTTGTGTTTTGCTGTTTTCACAAGGGGACTTGCACAATTGTTCACAAGTTCACGATGCAGCTGACAATAGCCTAATGATGAAGAGGATTTTCACGTGAGGCGAATGATTTGGCAATGAGGTACGAGTTTCCTATACTAACCAGAAATGTGCGGAATTTAAATGAGTGCAAGGTTTAGAAGGTCTAAGTTCTATCCTTAAGCGGGACGTGGGATTAACTTCAGCAGGCTTCAACCAAACTTTGCTTCGCCTCATGTTGGACAGCCTCTACAAAGTCGATGCAATCTTCAAGGGGATAGCAAGAAGTGTTCAAATCACAATTCAGCATAAAGACACCATCACGACGACGCATGCCAAAATGTGAATCATAACCAAAGTTAAGCTTAAAAAGCATTCCAGTTGACCACACAAGGCAAACTTACCATCAGCAAGCTCGCTAGTGGTATGGATTAAACGAAGTTGCTTTAATCAATCACCACAATCCACAACTATCTACGTGCATGGAAATGAAAATTACTCTACTTTAAGTCCTACTTGAAGTAGAAGGACAAAGAAACCTCGCTAGCTACTCACAACAAAAGATGGAACCATCATCAATGATAACTCTTTATATTGGGAGAGTGTTCACAACAATTTCTTACAAAGCTTTCATAGGAAAACTTTCCTTCTTCTTCAAACTATGCTAACAAACTACTGCTAAGCTATCTCTCTGCTCTATCAGAATATCTACTCTATCTGTCTATCTATGATCTAATCTCTAATGAGGTACAAATGAGGGGGGATGCTCCTTTATATAGCCGGCCAATCCCAATGGACGGCTCAGATCGAGCCACACATGCCCTATACTAGATTTTGCCCTAGTAACCACCAGAAGGTGGAGAAGTGGTGCAATTAATGAGCACAAAAATGACAGATTCCTCCGTTGACCACTATGGGCAATTAATGGCCACTACCCTTCTAGAAGATTCTCGTCCAGGATCCTGTTCCCATTGTTCTTCTCTCTGACCGCGAAAGCAACAAACCAGGCTAGCACTACATCAACTTCCTGCTCTGAAATGGCTGGAGTGAGATTAAGCTGAAACTCGAGGATGGCGTTTGTTTGCTCCTACCGGATACAAGACTTTCTCCATGCCTTGATAGATTCTTGAGTGCTTTGAACAATGGTGGAGAAAGTGGAAACATTTTCAAAATCCACTTGAGCAAACATCCTTACTTCGAAGAAGAATGGGTGCAGTCTGCCCTTCAAGCCATCCACTGTCACCTTTTTAGGGGCTAGCCATCTTGTGAACAATGCCTCCAGCGTGTTGAAGATGCCTTCTCAAATGTTCCCCATGGCCTTCCTGACTTTGGCTGATTCTACTCATGCCATTTCAAAGAAACCTTGGCCGGTGAATGTTGCAGAATACCAACCGGGAAAATCATACCTATCTCCAGCCTAAATTACCCCTCCCTCAATCAAAGTCTGCACTGGCATATGCATCAGAGCAGCTAGGCGTGGAATAGTTTTGTCCTGAAAAATGTGAGTATCACTCCATGCCTGTTCAATGTCTTCCATACAGGAGAGGATGTTGGAAGCATGTTGGAAAGAGGAGACAAGATCCTCAATGAATCTCTCAGCCTCAACACAAACACTGCCAACCCACTTGTCTCCTTCCCGAATTGCCCTCTTCACTTCCTCGAGCCCACTAACTGACTCTCGTGGAAGCTCGGTTGGAAGATCTACCGCCGGGTTCTCCTAAGCACATGGACGTGCTAGATATTGTACACAGCCAATTAACACCTTATGCTCCTTCTTCAGCCTCTTGTATTTTTCACCTTTCCGAAGCAGTCTATCCTTCAATGCCTGAAAGGAGTTTTCAGCTTCCTCAATCACTTGTGCTCCAGTAGGACGTCCTAGTTCAACTATAGTGATCGTGTAATTCTTAGGCATTGCTTCATCTCGATCACATTCTTCCCCTGGAACCGCAACATGAAGAGTGCGGGAACCAGACTCATCTGTTTCAAACCTAGAGTATTTTCTGGCTCTTTTACTCTTAGTTGACCCGCTTATTCTATTAAGGAGCTCTTCCATCTCTATTGCTGGGTCAATGTCATCCTCCTGATCTCTTCTTATCGCACTCGTGAGCCAATTCGGAACAACCTGCTGAGTGTTGCAGATGATAAGTGGCTACTCCTTTGTTGCTTCTACTTCACGAACTTCCTCTTCAGCAACATTTGGTTGAGGCCCATCTTTCTCCATGTGCTACCTGTCTTCCTCAAAACCCTGAGCTTCAAGCTTTGTAGTATCTTCAAAGGCTGCCTCAATCGCACGATCCAGGCGAGCGTCTATTTCTGTTTCCACATCTTCATTCGGCTGGCTAGCACTCCTAGGAGCATTAGCATTCTAACTATCGGGCTCCCTAGGCAATGGCTGATTGATTTCCTCCATTTCTTGCTCTTCATTCATTCTAACCCTCTGACTTGCAAATAATGAAACCTCTTGTACACTGCAAGAGTGAGTCAACAACTGTGTAGGTGATGCTTCCTCCGTCCTCTGAGGCTCTGGCTGAACTGGTTCCTCCTCTTGTGGCTCTATAGCTTGGGCAGCCTGTTTTCTCTTCTTTGTTGATGTCGGTGGCCTTTGATCGCCCATGAGGTTGTATGTGAGGGCAATTGATTTGCTCTTAAGCCTGTGAACATGTCTATCAACCCAGCTCCTTGTGAATGTTAAGACTAGCATAGACAATGTGTCCAAGTCTGTGATCTCCGGTTCTGCCCAATCAGGTGGTGGGACTGGCGTGCCTCTCACTGATTCATAATCGGGTTGTGTAACATTGACATCCTCATCCACTTGGTCTGGAACTTGGACAACCTCGCATTCCCTGATCAATTTCAGAGGTAACCTAGAGAACATCCTCCTTCTGATCTCAGCTTCATCTTTTGCATTCGCCCAAAAATCCTCAACATGAGCCTTGTGCCGATATTCTTCACCCTGTACTACTCCGATCTTTCCATGAGGATCAAGTCTTGTCGGCTGGTGTGTGGAGTGAGGTGATAGAATTGTAATTCCTCCTCTGCTTCCTTGGCTGCTTGCAAAGATGGGCACTCCTCAAGTGAGTTTCCCATAACGATAGGGAAGTACAATCCTCCTTTCTTCTTTTTCCTTATGATTTTGTCATAGGCACTGAGTTGCCTAGACACTTCAAGCATTACCATCCTGTCTGTGGGGTACCTTGGCAATCTGAAGGCGTATGAATGGAACCCCAGCAGCCTTATGTAAGTGAACTTCGAGAACTAGATAAACCAATACCCATACTCTTCAATCAACTTTTGTGCATCTTTGGATATTCTTTGTTGTGGTCTCCATTGAAGAGTCCAGGTGATGTGCATAGTAAAAGCATCGTTCACTCTCTTGAAGCTAGAGGTATTTGTCAGATGTAGCTACTTGCAAGCTTCATGGATTTTAAATTGACCGGGACCGCATCCAATTGGCTCCTGGTATGTCAATCCTTTATACTTCGTCATCCAAGCCAGCATATAGATGACATATGAGCTCATATAAAATGTCCTCGTTCTCCTCAAACTTTTGAATTGCTCATCTACATTGTCGCTGATCATTCTTGCCCAATCTACATACTCTTTTCCCTCCAACACTACGCTCATGTAGAAGAACATCCAAGGCTCAAAAGCGTACACCTGTGGGCTGCCATTCACCCGGCTAAGCATCATGATTAAATCACAGTACTCTTGTTTCAGATCCTCTGAGATAATTTGCTTAGGCAACTTGGCGCCAAGAGGTTTTGGCTTCCTCATCCATAATGTATTAATTCTCTTTGCATACCTTTTGAAAGATGAGGCGTACATTTTATCAACCCTTTCTTTTGACTTGTACAACATTCTCTCCACAGCTGGAATCCTGAACGCCTCTCCAATAGCCTCGAGCGTGAAGTTAGCCAACAACTTGCCATCCGAAGAGACAATCATTCGGTGGTCTAGCCTATAATAATTTGCACACTCCATTATTAACTCAGGACATCAAATTGCTAGTGGAAAACCAGCAGCTGCATACAATCCACTTCTCACGATGTTGTGCGATGTCGCTGATGGATGATGACCAGCCTGCCCGTATATTCTCCTTTTGAATGCCTCGAGGTTGACCGAACCAAGGTTGGTGTCAGTCAACCCTCCGAGCTTCGAGACAAACTTTGACTCAGGAAGAAAAGATTTTTTTAGCTGCTTGATGATTGCCTGCCTAGAGGCATTCTCTTTGCCCGCTTCTATATTTCCAACTCTACCTGCAGCTCTACTTGTTCCGGCAACATCTCCCCTTCGAACTTCAACCATCTCGAGAATTCGGACTCCGAAGTTCAAACTCCAAGCCTTCGCTACTTTCAGCACTTAGAAAAATCTTCACTCAATTCACTCACTTTAGAATTTCTCCAGCACTTACTTCAACCTCAGCACTTCTCACAATTTACTTCAGCACTCTCACCATTTCACCTCTGCAACTTGTGAAGAAAAAATGAATAGCTTCAAAATTTATATAATTGAGAGAGGGCGCCTGGTTTAGCAGTTGCATTTAGTTCTCTCCTCCACCACTTAGTAATTTTCCAATTCAAGAGAGAAGACTAGCGAGTTGTCACCAAGATTATGCGCAGTTGTCATAGAATCTTCTATTGCTGGAGATTCCTTCCTCCTTGAAAATTTTGAAATTTCCCAGTTGACTGCATGTAGCATTCAGTTGCCTCAAAAACTTCTGGGAAAATTGTTAAAATGATCTCCAACACTTAAAATATTTCTTTTCCTGACAAGGGCGTACTTTAGTTTGAATATGCCAAGAGATTTTATTTTTAAATGCCTTAGAAAAATTTTATTCATCTTCAAACTTAGGCATATTTTATTTCCTTTGGAAAATTTCACCAATTGTAACCTCCAGCACTTACTTTAAAATTTCTAGGCAACATTATTTCCTCCTCGAAACATTTTTCAAGACCCCCAGACCTTAAGAAAAACCTTTACCCCTAGAAAATATTTCTCAACTTGATTAATTCATGTGTAGACATGAAGGGGTACATTTAATTTTTTTACCCTTGGAAATAATTTTATTAATGTCCATTTATATTCCTCAGCCTTGGGTGTATTTGCTAGGAGGCACTTTCAATTTCAACGCCTTAAAAACATTCTATTATCCACTCTTCAACCTGGGCGCATTTAAGATTGTATACTCTCACTTCCCATGCCTTAGGCCTTTTTTCCAACTTCCACCACTTGGGCGCATTTCACTAGGCCTCCTTTCATTTTTCACGCCTTAGAAATTTTTTATTCATCTACTTCAACTTAGGCACATCTACCACCTTGAGGTTGCATTTTCCATCATTTGGTCGAATTTCCAACAACTCAACTTTCATTCTCTCTCTTGGGCGCATTTGGGGGTGGGAGCTTTCATTCTGTCACTTAGAAAATTTTCAAAGTATTTCTCCAAGCTACTCAAGACGCATTTCGAGGTGTCAACTTCCAGTTTCAATGCCTTGGTAACATTTCTTACCCTTCTCAAGGTCCAGGCACATCTCAAGGGTCCTACTTCAAATTTCTCAGACTTAGAACATTTTACTATCCCCCCTCTTCAAGCTAGGCGCATTTAAGGGTAGCTACTTCAAGTTTTCTTGCCTTAGAAGAATTTTGAGTCATCATGCAATGTTGGGCGCATTTGGCATGGTATACTTCCAATTTCCCATACTTAGATTATTTTCCTTATACTTTGCCATGTTAGGCGCATATGAGAGGTGTCACTTCAATTTGAAGGCACATCTGCTAGGCTAAGCTTTCAATTCTCCAAGATGGGCGCATTTCACAAGGTGAACTTCAAGTTTCAATGCCTTAGAAACATTTCTTGTCCCTTCTCAAAGTCAAGGCACATATGAGGGGTCTTACTTCCAATTTGGGTGCCTTAGAAAAATTTTGATGTCATCATGGATTGTTGGGTGCATATGGAGGTACTTACTTCAAGTTTTCTTGCCTTAGAAAATTTTCAAGGCTAACTCTCCACTAGGGCGCATTTAGGGGTCCCTACTTCAAGTTTGCAACACTTAGAAAAAACTCCAAGCATCTCTCTCTTCCTTGGGTTCATTTAGCCTCCTACACTTCCAATTTCAAGTACTTAGAATTTTTCATGATCTTCCTCCCATCCTAGGTGCATCTCAAGGGTCAAGCTTCAAGTTTCTATGCCTTAGAAGAATTTTGAGGCCCCTCTTTACCTTGGGCGCAATTCAAGGTAGGAGCTTCAAGTTTTGAGGACTTAGTCAATTTTCAAGCCTCCTTCAAGTTTGGGCGCATTTAGCCCCTTGTAGTTTCAATTTCAATGACTTAATCAAATTCCCATCAACTTTCCTTTACCTTGAGCGCTTTTGGGGGGTCAAGCTTTCAATTTGCCAAACTTAGTTAAATTTTCACCACATCTCTTCAAGGTTAGGTGCATCTAGCAGGCTGAGCTTTCATTTTCAAGTACTTAGCCAAATTTCCATCAATTTCCTCCTCAAGGGCGCATCTGGGGGTAGGAGCTTCCAGTTTTAATCACTTGGAATTTTTTATGACTCTCCTCTTAAGCTAAGGCGCATTTCACCAGCTGAGCTTCAAGTTTCAATGCCTTAGCAAAATTTTCATCCATCTGTTTGCTCCTTGAGACGCATCTGGGAGGCTGAGCTTCCATTTTTGCCAAACTTAGATGAATTTTGAGTTCTTCCAAGTTGCTAGGGCGGATTTGAGGAGGGCTACTTTCAATTTCATCAAACTTAGATGATTTTCAAGCTTTTGTCTGCCTTAGGGTGGATTGTTCATATTACCCTCAGCTTTCCCTAACCTGCTATTTTTAGAAAGTTTCGCAATTTTCGCATTTCAAGTTGATTTCAGGCTCCGAAAGGTTTGGTTTCGTTTGCTCTGACTTCCATGACATGACCGTGCTGTTGACACATGATGCTTACATGCACCTACTATTTTTGGTGACTTGCTAAAAATAGTAAGTGTTCAGAATGAGCTCAAATTTTGTGTGTAGATTGCCTGAAGGATGTTGATCGTGACAGGACGAAGCTTCTGTGTGACCCTCGTGTTTCGCCATACTTTTTAGGAAACCTTAATTCCACTACATGGACATGCTAAAAATAGTAAGTGCTTGATTTTTGAACCTCTGCAACTCCGTTTGATCTAAAATTCGCTCCATGGGGTCCTCGTCACTTGCTTGACTTGCTCACACTGTTGCCTCACACTGACCTACTATTTATAGTTGTGTTTCCAAAGTGACTTACTATAAATAGTAAGTGCTCAGATTGCCTTCAAATTTTACCAGTGGACTCCTTGAAAGATACCGATCGCGATGGGATACATTGGTTTTCAGAGATTCTGGCATTTTACCCCTCATTTTGGGTCCCGAAGCTGAAAACCCTAATCTGACTTGCATGTTGCTCAAAAGATCTCCATTTGACCCTGTTTTTGTTGCATGTTACTCTATTCGGGATGCTGAAGTGTTGGGCAGCTGCCGGAGTGATCCTGCTAAAAATAGTAAGCGCTTGGAAAAGTGGCCAGTCAGCTACCGAATGAGTTTGCATGTCACACTTCCCAAGAGATCTCAAAAAACCAAGAAAAATGATCGGCATGCGAGCACTGGCTAAAAATAGAAAGTCCCTGAAAAGTGATCAACTTTGCTTGCATGTTACCTCATTGCGTAGCTCTCGAAAAACCCATAAAGAATATTCTGACATGCGCTAAGAAATCCTGCATGCAAACCCTAAAAATAGCCTTTGAAGCCTGAATCGTTGAAAGTCATCATCTCGTTTCGCATGTTACATCACCGCGAAGGTCTCGAAAAACTCACAAAGATTATGTTGGCATGTATCTGAAAGTCCAACATGCAAACCCTACAAATGGCCCCCGAAGGCAAAACTACTAAAAATAGTAAGTTGTTCGTTTGCGCTTAAAATTTGCAAGTGATGAGTTCTAAGTGTTCTAAATGCAATGCAGTTGTCAGAATTTGAAAATCCCAAGAAAATAGGCCCCAAATTGGCACTTACTAAAAATAGCAAGTTGTCAGAATTCGGTGAAAATTCAGTGGGAGCCTACTTGAAGCATCCTAATAGCAGTGCTAAGCTCAAAATTCGATTAGCCAATTCAATTTGACCTCAAAGTAGCCTCAAGATTGTAAAGCCTAATTCATCAAAAAGCCCTCCAGACTTGGCCAAAATTCAAATCTAGGTCAAATGGCAAGTACATCACTAGACAGAAAGAATCGACAGAGAGAGATAGACCCAAAACCAAAGACAAAAGACCCAAATGGAGCAAAAATTAGGGGGGACCCCATTTTGAATAGGGTGATGTGTGAAAAGGTCACAACAATACCAATCCATTGTCTTAATCTCATCATCATTTTGCTTCTAGCCTTCCTCATCTGCGTTTTGTTCATAACTAATGTAACCCATTCTCTCTCCTAAGTAGGGTGCCAATAATCTCCATTTGTCATACTTTACCCATTTGGCTAGTGGGCAAAAAAGACAAGTTGTCAAATGTGGGTGTGTTCTAGTTACGACGACCCCTTGACCGGCTTTTCCTCCACTATTGTTTCATTCTTGTTGATTGTCCAATTCAACATGTTGATTGTCAAAAGTGGCTTCCCTCCTTTTCTTATATGGTTTTAATTTAGATCCGTTAATGCTATCTTTCACTACGGTGTTGTCCAAGTTCTACAATTTCATGGATCCATTCCCCAGTACTTCCCTTATTTTAAAGGGTCCTAACCACCTTGACTTGATGCCAAGTTTGATTTCGTTACTATCGTTGTATTTTAAAACTAATTGACCTATTTGGATATTCATTCGTCAGAGGTGCTTGTCATGCCAATACTTCTGGTGTTTTCGTATTGCCTTTATTGCCCATTATGCTAACACTCTTTTTCATCCAGCATGTTTAATTGGAAAAGTCATTCTCTTAAACTTTCAATATCTCCTAGCCAATTCTCAATTGCAATTTTGAGACTACGTACCATGTACATAGCAAGGACTCCCTTTTTAGCCATACATCAGTTAGAAAGGCGTGTCTTGTAGTTACTTTGTACGATGTTTAGTAGGCCCATAATACAACTAGTAATTTTTCCTCCCAGTCAATTTCTTCAATACCATAAGGCTTGTGGATGACCAAAATGAGTACTTTGTTTGTTGACTCCGCTTGGCTATTTGCTATAGGATAGTATGTACTTGAGGGTGTGAAATATTCAGAACTCAATCATTATCAATCAAATGACATGGTTGACAAAATGGGCTCCTCTATCACTAGTAATTTGAATATGAATACCATTCTTTGTGACGATTTCTAATAGATGAATCTCGTCATACTAAGTGTTGTGTTGTCAAGTAGTGCTCTCACTTCCACCCACTTGGTTAGAACTCAATGGCTACCACAATATTTTTGCGTCCGTGCAATTGGCTAACCTTGAGTGGACCAATAAAATCCAATCCCCATCTCTCAAAGAGCTCGTGCAATTCTGAGGGCAAGAGTGGCATATAATCCCTTTTCAATGGCTTCCCTATCCTTTGACAGCTGTCGCATCCGGCCACCCATTCCTATGAGTCTGTGTGTAGTGTAGGCCACCATAGACTAGCAAAGAGGACTTTTCTAGTTGTGCCATCCAGTCCCATCTCGCCTCTTCCTAGTCCTTCATGCACTCCTCTACTACACCTTTTACTTCCTTTTGCACAACACACTATCTAAGAACATGATCGGGTCCCATTTTATATAGCAATTTGTTGATTAGTTGTAATGTTTTAGCTTTGAGAACTAACTTCCTTCTTTCCTTGGGTGGCATTTCCTTCAAAAATGTTGATGTCGACAGATATTCGCCAATGTGCTTGTACCAGGGAGGTAGTGTTTCTATCTGGAACAACTGAGCATTTAGAAAATCTTCATTCACGCCCTCTAGTGGTTCACCCAATTTTATTCTCAACAATTGGTCCACTATAACATGACCCTTTCCTAGTTGTATGATGATGGTGAATGTAAACTCTTGCAATAATAATAACCATCTACTTACCATTTCGTGGATAATAGGCTTATTTACTAAGTAAATTAGTGCCCGATGATCCACATAGAATGTGAAGGGTGTTGCGAGAAGATAGGGTGAAAACTTTTGCACGGAGTAAACCATTCCCAATGCTTCCCTTTCCATTGTACTATAATTAGTATTGCGTTCAACCATTGATAGTAACCGATTGGTGAAGAACATTGGATGATCCAACCCGTATGGTCCCACTTGTGCTAGTGTTACTCTAATCACTAAGTTTGAGGAGTCGACGTGTACATGAAACTCCTTGCTCCAATCAAGGTATGTTAGGATGGAAGAATTGATCAGGCGTACTTTAAGTTCTTTGAATGCGTTCTAATCCTTTGGCCATATTGTCATGTCCCCTTCCAGTTGACATCTCTCAATGAGCAGGATTAGCCTATTATGTGACCCTCGTAGGCTGATAGAGTGGATAGAGGGTCTGATTGAGGCTTGGTTTGGTTCCTGTTGACAGAATCATACAGTTTGGCTTTCGTTCGGGGTCGTTCGGACATCATTTGCTTGACTTGCTATTTTTAGTAAGTTAAGTTGCTCAGCGGAGCACCCCTGCTATTTTTAGCAGTATGGTCTAACCGTGTGCAAATTCAATCACTTATTCTCCAACTTCAGACAGTTCGTTAATCGGACGTATTTTGAGGAAGATATTAATATTTAATGGTCAGATTAAATATTAATTATTTTGAAGCTTATATTATAAAGTTATAATATTATTTAATATTATAACTTAAGTGATTTCTAAAGGGGTCGACCAACATTGAAGAGGGGCCACTTTTCAATTATATTTTATAATTAAAAGTGCGTCGAGACTATTGAAAAATTAAAAGTTAAAATTCAACTTTTATTTAAATGATGCCTTTTGAGGAAAAAGTCGACCCTCTTGAGAATATAAGGAATTTTCATTGTGAAGAGCTCATTATGTTATGAAATCGAATTTTGATCAAGTATTCTTCCAGAGAACGGAGCCAAGGGTTTCAGTTGTCTTCAGGCATTGGAGTACGAGCCATCTTCAGTGTTGCAGTTCAGAGGCTATGAAATATCAACTGATTTATTGCTTTCAGAGAGGTAGCTTCATTCAGAGGTTATCACAGAATTATTCAGAGGTTGCATCATTCAGGGTTTTTAGCTTGGAATTCATCCGGAAGGGATCTTCATTCTTAGGCGTCTATTTGCCAAGATCTGGACTCATTTATCAAGAGCCGTACAAATCAATAAAGGCCGTACTTTTTAGTCTGTTGCTGTTTGGAGGCCGTACCATCTTCAGAAGAAGGCGTCCTTGCATCTGGACCCAAAACGCCTCTTCTCTCAGCTCTTTCTCTTCATCATTTGTAACGCCCAGGCAAGTGGAGGTTTTCCAGACAAATACAAGCAAGGGAAAATCAGTATTTGGATCTGGCCGTACTATTCAAGCTTCACCCAAGCGGCTGCAAATCAAGTTTTTGAATTGCTTTTTGTCTTATCTTTGTCTGCATGTCAGAGATCTCTTATTGTAATGGCTGGGGAAAAATAATATAATCAATAGTTATTGTTTTCAGAGTCTATTTATGTTAGACTGGTCCTTATTTCATTTGTTAGAGATTTTATTTCATTTCTTTCAAAAATCGCATTCTTCCTTTATTGCCAAAAACACAAAAAAACCAAAATACACAAAAAAAACAAGCAGTCTTCAAAAGCAGTGAGAACAGGGGTTTTACAGTGGTATCAGAGCTAAATCCTGCCATCCTGAGGGTTTAGCATTCTTATGCAGCCACAAGAGGCTAGGCCTCACAGATATTACACTCGCAGGAGAGCCTTGATTGACAGGGAACAGAGATTGAATAGGCAGCCGGGTACCATGGCTGAAGGGAAGAAATTCCTTCGAAACCCTAGGGATCAGGACGATGCAGAGGTTCTACTCACTCTCAGAGATTTACGAGCAGGTCAACAGCAGGCCACTGATGTACTACAGCAGTTGACAGTGGCGATCCAGAGGTTAGGTACGCCGAGGAGACCGTCACCACATCGTGACGAGAACAGGAGTGATGCAGGTTCACGGAGAGCACCTAGGACTGTTTCACGTACAACAAACAGGCCAACTCGGCCTACTTTTGTGAGACAGGAGCCTGATGAGGCCATTGCAGGTGAGGAGCCTGAGGAGATGTTTGCTGATACTCTTATGGCAGCGAACGATGAGTGGGAGTTGCTGACACCAGATGTCAGAGAGAGGATTTCCTTTGACAGATTTCTCACACAGAGGAGAGAACACCACAGGAATCGACATGATTGGAGGCCTAGGAATAATAATAATGATCTGAAGCATGCCACAAACAGACTCACTCTAGCTATGTTTGACGGTAGTGGCAAGGTCACAGCACAGGCCTGGATCAGTAAGTTGGACACCTTTCTCACATTGCATCCTATGGCTGAGGGGGATGCTATCAGGTATGCTACATTGCATCTGGAGGGAGCAACTTATGACTGGTGGCACCACGGGATGGTGACACTCCAGCACGATCGTATCACCACATATCAGGAGTTTGTAGACAAGTTGGTGGAACGATTCGACAAGAAGGATCCAGAATCTTACTTCAAGATTTGGCTCAGTTGCGACAGATTGGTAGTTTGGAGTCTTACATAGGAGATTTCCAGAGATTGTCGGTTATGGTTCCTAATATATCAGAGAGGCGACTCGTTGTGCTTTTCATGGAGGGACTGTTGGAACCATTGAGAGGTTGGATCAAAGCCTTTGATCCTCCTTCGTTACAGGAAGCTATGAAGAAGGCACGCAGCATGGAGTTTGCAGCACCATCCAACAAATTCAACTCCAGAAACACTTCTTCATTCAGGGACAATAAGGGATTTAATAAGAATAAGGAGAGATCTGATTTTAAGAGTGACTCGAAGGGAAATCAACAGCACCACCCTTGGATCGCGAGGCTCTTAATGATTTGCGCAGGAAGAAGCTTTGCTTCTACTGCAAAGGTCCCTACGATGCTAACCACGACTGTCCTTTGAGGCCTAAGGGTAAGGCCAATAGAGTAATGTGGGCTTATTACGAGGATTCGGAATCTGAGAGTTCCGAATAGCAGGAGAGTTCTGAGGAGTCAGAATCAGAGGCTTCAGAGCCTAAGGCAGAGGCAGAGACAGAGCTCCAGATTCAGGAGGCACAATTGTCTACCATTCAGCAGGAGGGTTCATTTAGACTTCGTGGAGTTTTGGCAGGACAAAGGGTCATCACCCTTCTTGACACAGGAGCCACCCACAATTTTATTGATGCTAGATTTGTGGAGAAACGCGGACTCATAACTGAGGAGTTCGAAGGCATTAGGGTTAAGGTGGCCGATGGTTACACTCTCAGGTGTGATCGTATGATTAAGGATCTCCCTTTGCGCTTGAATAACTATGAATTCAAGGCTGATTATTACGTAGTGAACATGGGAGACATTGATCTAGTTTTGGGTATGAAGTGGCTTCACTCCCTTGAGGAAGTTACACTTTGTCTCAAAGACATGGAGATACGGTTTGATGTGGACGGGAAGACTCATATCCTGAAGGCCATTCGAGATAGTAATGTCAGGACTATTTCCTTCCGACGGATGGAGAGACTCATGCGACATGACATGGTAGAGTGGGCTGCCAAGTGCACATTGACACCTATACAAGAGGGACAGCATAAGACCGAGTATCATCCTAACATTCAGCAGTTGAGAATCAAGCATGAGAAGGCTTTCAGTGACATTCCACCAGGAAGACCTCCGGACAGGGGTATTGAGCACATTATAGAGCTTGAGGAGGGCGCTAAGCCCATCATGATTACTCCTTACAGGCATCCTAAGCGGCTTAAGGATGAGATAGAGAAGACTATCAAGGAGCTGCTTGCTATGGGTCACATTTGACCAAGTAAATCACCATTTGCTTCTTCAGTTGTCCTAGTGAAGAAGAAAGATGGCACCCTTCGCATGTGCATAGATTACAGAGTCCTGAATAAGAGGACCATCAAAAACAAGTACCCCATACCTCGTATAGATGAGCTTATTGATGAGCTCCATGGTGCATGTTATTTCACGAAGATAGACCTGAGATTAGGATATCACCAGATTAGAGTCCGTGAGCAGGATGTTGAGAAGACTGCTTTTCGTTGTCATTGTGGACACTTCGAGTTTGTGGTGATGCCATTTGGGCTAACCAACGCTCCGGCGACATTTCAGTCCACCATGAACAGGGTCTTCCATTCACTTCTAAGGAGATATGTACTTGTCTTCTTCGATAATATTCTGATTTACAGCAGGACTTGGTAGGAGCATTTGGCTCATTTGGATACAGTGCTTAGCATTTTGGAGAGGGAGTCCTTGTACGCCAAGGAGTCCAAGTGTGATTTGCGGATGACTGAGTTGCTATTCTTAGGCCATATCATCAGTGCAGAGGGAGTGCGGATGGATCCTGAGAAGATCCGTGCTATCATAGATTGGCCTACTCCGGCGAACCTTACACAGCTGCGAGGATTTCTTGGCTTGTGTGGTTTTTATCGCAGATTTGTGAATGGTTATTCACGCCATGCAGCACCTATGACAGATTTGTTGAAAAAAGGTGCATTCTGTTGGGACTCCTGAGGCACAGATGTGTTTTGTGAGGTTCAAGGAGTTGATGACTACATGTCCAGTGTTGGCATTGTCAGATTTTACGAAGCCTTTTGAGCTTCAATGTGATGCTTCTGGTGAGGGCATTGGAGCGGTGCTTATATAGGACAAGCACCCGATCGTTTATGAGAGCAGGAAGCTTAGAGGTGGAGAGAGGCTTTACAGTATTTATGATAAGGAGATGCTGGCCATAATGCATGCCTTGGCCAAATTTAGGCAATATCTCGTGGGCAGTAAGTTTTGCATTAAAACTGACCACAATAGTTTGAGGCATTTCCTAGGGCAGCGAGACTTAAACGATTGTCAGCAGAAGTGGGTGAGTAAGTTACAGGCATATGACTTTGATATCACCTACATCAAAGGTACCGAGAATGTAGTGGCTGACGCTCTCTCATGCAGGCCTTATCTAAGCTCTATGGTTCACATTGCAGAGGATTGGAGGCATTTGATTGTGGCAGAGTATGCCAAGGATACTTGGACATCCAGTATTGTTTTGGGATCGATGGTAGACACCAGGTACACGCTTGTGAATGACTTGATCATTTACAAGAATAGGATTTTCTTGATCCCAAGATCTGAGATGAAGAACACTATTATGCAAGCCTTTCATGATGTGCCCACAGCAAGACATCCCGGGTACTTCAAAACATACAGGCAGATTCGGGAGAGGTTTACATGGAAAGGACTTAAGGCAGATGTTCTTCAGTATGTGCGTGAGTGCCCTGTTTGTCAGCAGAACAAGCAGGAGAACACGTATCTGGCAGGATTATTGCAGCCACTTCCGATTCCTGATAGGAAGTGGGAATGCCTGTCGATGGACTTTATTACGGGCTTGCCCAAAGCCCAGGGACGGGATTGTATATATGTAGTTGTGGATCGGCTGATGAAGTATGCCCACTTCTTTCCAATCACCACCACTTACACAGCTACACAGGTAGCAAAGGTCTTCTTCCATGAGGTTTTCAAACTACATGGGTTGCCTCGGAGCATAGTGAGCGACAGGGATAGTCGGTTCCTGAGTCACTTCTGGCAGGAGGTGTTCAGACTTTGTGGGACCGAGCTTACACCGAGCACCAGTTACCACCCGCAGACCGATGGTCAGACGGAGATAGTGAATAAATGGGTGGAAGGTTACCTCAGGAATTACATTGCAGGGCAGCACAAGGCGTGGGTCAAGTGGATATATTTGTGCGAGTATTGCTATAATACTACCTTCCACATGACCATTCAGATGTCCCCCTTCATGGCGTTGTACGGTTATGAGGCGCCTAGTTTCCTGGATTTGCTACTGAGTGACAATAGAGTGCCGAGTGTTGGAGACTTATTGCAGGAGAGTCAGGACACTACGAGGGCTCTCAAGGAGAATATTACTAAGGCACAAAATCAGCAGAAGCAGTACGCAGATCGGAAGAGGACAGAGAGATCATTTGAGGTGGGAGACATGGTTTGTCTCATGTTGCAGCCCTACCGTCAGTCTACTCTTGGGAAGAGTGGTTCAGAGAAGCTTAAGCCACAATATTATGGTCCTTTCAGGATTCTGAGGCGTGTTGGAGAGGTGGCTTATGAGCTAGAGCTTCCGGCGGATAGCAAGGTCCACAATGTCTTTCATGCGTCACGTCTCAAGAAAGCGTTGGGACACCGTGTGGTACCTTCAGCAGTTTTACCTCCCTTAGATGATGAGGGAAAGTTGATTTTAGTACCTGAGTCTATCCTGGAGTTCAGAGAGAGACAGTTGCGCAGGAGGACTATCAGGGAATATTTGGTGAAATGGAGAGATTTACCAGTGGAGGATACTACGTGGGAGAGCGAGGAGATTTTGCAGCATCCGGAGTTGAGATTGCTTGAGGACAAGCAATTTCAGGAGGGGCGGACTATCATGTCCCCTTCCAGTTGACATCTCTAAATGAGCAGGATTAGCCTATTATGTGACCCTCGTAGGCTGATAGAGTGGATAGAGGGTCTATTTGAGGCTTGGTTTGGTTCCTGTTGACAGAATCATACAGTTTGGCTTTCGTTCGGGGTCATTCGGACATCATTTGCTTGACTTGCTATTTTTAGTAAGTTAAGTCACTCAGCGGAGCACCCCTGCTATTTTTAGCAATATGGTCTGACCGTGTGCAAATTCAATCACTTATTCTCCAACTTCAGACGGTTCGTTAATCGGACGTATTTTGAGGAAGATATTAATATTTAATGGTCAGATTAAATATTAATTATTTTGAAGCTTATATTATAAAGTTATAATATTATTTAATATTATAACTTAAGTGATTTCTAAAGGGGTCGACCAACATTGAAGAGGGGCCACTTTTCAATTATATTTTATAATTAAAAGTGCGTCGAGACTATTGAAAAATTAAAAGTTAAAATTCAACTTTTATTTAAATGATGCCTTTTGAGGAAAAAGTCGACCCTCTTGAGAATATAAGGAATTTTTATTGTGAAGAGCTCATTATGTTATGAAATCGAATTTTGATCAAGTATTCTTCCAGAGAACGGAGCCAAGGGTTTCAGTTGTCTTCAAGCATTGGAGAACGAGCCATCTTCAGTGTTGCAGTTCAGAGGCTGTGAAATATCAGCTGATTTATTGCTTTCAGAGAGGTAGCTTTATTCAGAGGTTATCATAGAATTATTCAGAGGTTGCATCATTCAGGGTTTTTAGCTTGGAATTCATCCGAAAGGGATCTTCATTCTTAGGCGTCTATTTTCCAAGATCTGGACTCATTTATCAAGAGCCGTACAAATCAATAAAGGCCGTACTTTTTAGTTTGTTGCTGTTTGGAGGCCGTACCATCTTCAGAAGAAGGCATCCTTGCATCTGGACCCAAAACGCCTCTTCTCTCAGCTCTTTCTCTTCATCATTTGTAACGCCCAGGCAAGTGGAGGTTTTCCAAACAAATACAAGCAAGGGAAAATCAGTATTTGGATCTGGCCGTACTATTCAAGCTTCACCCAGGCGGCTGCAAATCAGGTTTTTGAATTGCTTTTTGTCTTATCTTTGTCTACATGTCAGAGATCTCTTATTGTAATGGCTGGGGAAAAATAATATAATCAATAGTTATTGTTTTCAGAGTCTATTTATGTTAGACTGGTCCTTATTTCATTTGTTAGAGATTTTATTTCATTTCATTCAAAAAATCGCATTCTTCCTTTATTGCCAAAAAACACAAAAAAACCAAAATACACAAAAAAAACAAGCAGTCTACAAAAGCAGTGAGAATAGGGGTTTCTACACATATGAATGTTTGACCCTTCCTTGTGAGTATATCCAATGGGTAGGATATTTGAGCAAAGTTCTTTATGAATCATTGGTAGTAGCCAACATGGCCCAAATACGATTTAACTCTTAGGGCATTCTTTGATAATTCCATCTATACAATAACCCTTATCTTATCTGGGTTAGTCTTTAATCCTACCTTGCAGACTATATGTCTAAGTAATTTACCTTGTGATACCATAAATTGACACTTCTTTCAATTCAAGGCCAATCATGCAGATTTGCATCTCTCCATGCATTCAACGAGAGCCTTCAAATGGGTTTCTTGGTCACCATAGATTGACCAATCATCAAGGAATGCTTTAAACTTTCCCACCGACATCTTGTCAAAAATGTGTAGAATTATTCTATAGAAGGTATCCAGAGCATTACATAGGCAAAACGAAATCCGATTAAATGCATAGATTTCTTTCTCCACCACAAATGTGCTCTTCATCTTTTCTTCTTCTATGCTCACCTGATTATACCTCGAGAACCCGTCCATAAAGGACTATATTTGGTGACTTGCCACTTCCTCAAGGATTGAATCAGAGAAGGGAATTGGAAAAGGGTCCTTGATAGTTACTGCATTGAGCCTTCTAAAGTCCACATATATTTGGAGCATTGTTAGTGACAAGGATAGCGAATTGTTAAGTCTTTTTTGGTAGGAACTCTTCAAATTTTGTCTGATTGAGCTCACTCCTAGTATCAGTTATCACCCACAGATAGACGGGCAAGCGCAAATAGTAAACAAATGGGTGAAAGGGTACCTTAGAAATTATATTTCAAGGCAGCAAAATCCATGGGTGAGATGGTTACACCTTGGTGAGTACTATTACGATTCTACTTACTACATGTCAATCAGGATGTCACCATTCATGGCCTTGTATGGTTATACCTCGAGAACCCATCCATAAAGGAGTATACTTCATGACTTGCCACTTCCTCAAGGATTGAATCAGTGAAGGGAATCAAAAACAAGTCATTGATAGTTACTACATTGAGGCTTCTAAAGTCCACACATATTTAGATTTGTTTTGATTCCTTTTACAATGATATGACTATTGGAGAGACCCAATAATTGGTCTCCACACTGAATATGATGCCCACTTCTAGCATCTTTTGGATTTCATCTTGGACTTTAGCTACATTTTTTTTTTCATTCTAAACATTTGTTTCCTTACAGGTTGTGCTCCTAGTATCAAGGGAATTTTGTGTACGCAAAGCTTTGGTCGGTATTCCCTTCAAACATTTGTACGTCTGTTGGCATTTAAATTCGCACCTCTGGTATGCGTATTTGAAACGAACAGCTATGCACAGATAAACTGCTCTTCAAATTAGGAGGGGAAGCTCCCTCTTGCTGATGGTGTTTGAAAGAAAGTAAACTAAAACTAAGTTGCCTATCTTTTTGATCAGCTTAGAGGACAAGATTTATTAAACACAAACGCCGTGGCTGAGATTTTCTATTTTAAGAACTTCAACTACAACTAACTTAAACTAAAGACGTTTCTAACTTCTCGAGTAATAAGCAGAGCAAGAGAAACTAGAAATGAACAAGGTAGATTTTCTGACAAAATACTTCAATAAACTATCTCTCAACAAACATCTACACACTTCAATGTAAGTTGAAATCAAAATCATAAAAGTAGAACACAAATAACGGAAATTTGAGATTTTGGACCAAGGCAAAGGAGGGTCATGATTTTATTACTCAAACTTCTGGAACAAAACTCACTTCTAACATGCCTGGAACAAGAAATTGCAGCTAAAGAGGCTTAAAATCTTGTTCTTACACAATAGAAACAACAATCACATTAACTCCTTGTTGGCTAAAGAGGCTCAACAATTTGCTATCACAACACAATTGAACAACACTTAAATAACAAATAGAAGGCGCAATACGCTCAGGGTTTTGTTATCACTAGCATGGTTAAAGAAACTAATGAGCAAAGGCTCTTATTTATAGACAAGCAGAGGAGTAGGGAACTCTAAAATCTCCTTGCTTTCACAATCTAGGGCTTGCTCAGCAAGCAAGCTTTATTACTAAATCTAGAAAGAAGATAACATCTAACACCTAAGAAAGCAGAAAAAGCAGGAAACGCCAACTATTACATTTTATCTTCTCTCTCTTCTCAAAGAATGGATAAGAATTATTCCAAGAATAGAAAGAAAGCTTCTAGAAGAAAGCTGCTTTAAAGCTCGATCACATCCGCTAGAAAATTAGAAACAGTGTCCCGGTTTGGTGCATCTATGCCCTCAATAGCAAAACACCGCTTTTCCAAAATATCTTCACCATCTGCAATAGATCTCAGGAAATCTTTGGCCTCATTGGCCGCTTTCTCAAACTTTGTTGACATCATCGAAATATGACCTATCCTTCCGCCAACTAGATTGCAACTGCGAACAACACTCTAGAATTGATCTTGCACTTCATCAAGCCCAACGTAGGAACCATCTTCAAGATTGTATTGAGAAGGAATCTCTGTGATAAACTCATTGATGAAAAGAAGAGCTTCAATCACCCTTTGTCTGTAGGTGATAAATTCTTCGGATATCCTCTCATAAGTTTTAACTTTGAAAACATGATGCTCTCTCCAAGCAAGGATTTGTCTTTTGTCTTCTCTTGAAACTACTGAACCATAGGCTGTCTAAATCAGCAATGATGATCTCATGCCTAGGTCTTACTTCAGCCAGTGTTTGTTCAAACCCTTGGATACCTTGACATAGCTCATGAGCGTTTTCTCTCAACTGGAACATCCGTGCCAAGATCTCCCTTCCTCTGACAATGAAACTCTCGATCCATTCGTGAGTTTCTTTCCCACAAATGACCAGCTGTCTTAACTACTAATGATCAGCTGGTGTCTCTAAGATCTGGGGCAGCAACTGGGTTGCCTGTGAAGATCCATGGACAAGGTTAGAAATATAAAGCCTGAGCTGCTGATTTTCAGCCTTGAGGGCTGCCTTGTCTTCTCCATCCTTAAGTACTCTCTCCTGAAGGTTTTCATACACAACTCTGAAAAGACTCACATCCGCATGTCTGGTATTTCTACCAAGATTGGCCTTGACCATGACGAAATCATCCATATTCACCTCATCCCTGTTCTTGTCTTCTGGGGGCAATGCAGTCTCCATGATTATCTGGTTATCAGGATTCCTATCAAAGTGAACTTGCTTCTTTGCTTTCTTCTTAGGAGGTTCCTGATAGATGCTATCAAGATCATTAACACTCATCTAATATGAAGGCCTTCTTCTTACCCTTCCTAAGGAGTTCTCAAGCCAAGACACGATAGTATCTTTACTAACTTCCTCAGGAGGTGCAACTGTAACTTCCTCGTCATCTTCAATATCAAGGTCAATGTGAATCGGTGAAGAACCTATCAAAGGTACAGAAACATGTGTTGAAGGCGGCTCCTTTGCTTCTTTCTGAGGTATGGGCTCGTCAGGAGGAGCTTTTGTATCAACTATAGGCTGCTCCTATATGACTATGCCTGAGAAGTCTAACCTTCTTCTTATGTTTTTATTTGATCTACTACCTTTGATGCCTTCTTGAGACTGACTTTTACCCTTCCCTTTTGACTGTGCTTTGGAAGAAGAGGGAATTGTCCTTGGCGGCTCTACTACTGGAATGGAGTTTTTCCTTTTAAGGATTAGGAAAACCTTGCTGTGCTCAAGGACTTGTCTTGTCCTGTCCTCAACTGAGAGGGACTCTTTATTAGCCCAGTTGACTTGTGGAAGGGGCTGATCTTCAATTCGCTTCTAAGTATACATCGGGAGAAGCACATCCTCATCATCATCTAATAACCCTTCTATGTCTTCATTTAAGCAGTCTTTCATTTGGTGGAGAGTGAGCCTACTGTAACTATGCCTTCACACCTCGAACTCATTTGTACAATTAGCCCAAAAATATTCAAGGGCGGATATATGATCATAGTTCTTCTAAAGTCGGCTAGCGTAGACACCATGAGGATCAAATGATCGCCTCTCGCTGTAAGACTTGAGGCCGAGTTTATCCAACTCATCTCCCATTGTCTTGGCATCTGCAGCAATCCTGCATTTATAAATTCCCAACCCTAATGGAAAATGGAGGGAGGGTTTCCTTCTGTTCCTCAAGACTGTGTGAACATCGTGGGCCTGCCTCAAGAACTCCATGAAGACGACCTCATCTGACGGGTACCTAGGTAGCATGAGCGGGGCACCTGAATAGCCATAGACCCTGAGACAGGTGAAAGTAGGGAATTGTATGAACCAATCCGCCCACTCCGCCATCGCTGCCCTAGCAACGGAAGATATACGAACGTGTAACTCATTGTCCAGGTCCCGCATAGTGTACATCAAAAAAGCCTCGTTCACTCTCTTGTAGTGATGTAGGGACTTGGTGAATTCCAACTGGGGATAGTAGTTATATATATGTTGTACACTCAATGATCCCTCGGTGTTCAACCCTCTGAATTGACCTTGATAGGCAACCAGGTAGACTAGGTAAGACACCATATGGAACTCATGAAATTGGAAGTATTATGTTATTTGCTGATGTAGACTGTCACTGACCAAGGTAGGCCAATCATAGAACTTGGTTTTCTTCATGATGTGGGGTATGGCGTAAAACATCCAAGGCTGAAACTTGGTGGCGTCTTCTAAGCCAGTTACCCTGTTGAGCAAAGTGATAATGATAGCAATTTCATCCTTAAACTCTCCTCGCCCTACGTTCTTTGGCAATGTTTTATGCTTTTCTTTCATCCATCTCTGTGCAATCTTCTTACTATATTTGTCTTTATGCATCTCCCATATCCTTTCACATTCACCCTTTGAGATAGTAACGCTTTCAGGCCATGGGGGAATGGAAAAACACTTCTCGATCATATCAGGCTTTAGACTGCAAATCAATCTACCATCAGCCGATTGGATCTCCCTAGTAGTCGGGTTGTAATGCTTGATGCAAGCGATTACGAACTCGAGACTCTGAACTGATATAGGAATAGACGCTGCTGCGAGGAGTCCAGAGTGTCCCAGGTTTCTGATTGAGGTGTTGCCTACACTCTCCAAAGCGTGTAAATCAAACACCAGCTTGATGTGATGCAAATTTGTCTCAGCGGTTTTGATGTAATCATGATAAAGGGCTGATTCAATCTTGAAAACATTGGGAGTGTACTCCATTTCAGAAAATTTGAAAAATGACTGTAAACTCGCCTAGGTTCAGACAAGTTCTGAGCAACTTCTATTTTTAGAATGCTGATTTTTCTTCGCTCCAACGGACAAATTTTTTTTGAAAATTTTCTAAGATATGGGTTTTGCTCAGAATTTCGTTGCAAGACAACCCAAATCGTCTGTTTTTGAAAATTTTGAATTTTGCCTAAAAGAGCAGCAAACCCTAATTTCTTCAATTTTTCCCGAAAAAAGTTGGCACCTGGGTTTTGTTCAGAATATGATTAGAAATGAACCCAGTTGATTAGATTTGCAAAACCCTGATGATTGATCGAAAAAGCAGCCAACCCTAGAATTTGAAACTTTCTTGAAAAAAAAGTTGTGATATGGGTTTTCTTCAGAAGACTGATTTGAGAAGACCCAGATGGTTAAAAACTGAATGCACCGAGGATTTCACTGACATGCAAATAAAAAGCAGCTGCTGCAACTTCATGAAGTTCTTGAAAATTTCTTCAGAAGAACGGAGTGATAGGACCCAGATGACAGAAAAATGGAAAACCTTGGCCTTCTCCTTGAAAAACTTGATCTTCTGGATGAAAAAGCTTGAAAAAGCAAGGGCTTATGTTGCTGATCTGAAAAATTAGATGAATAACCAGCAAATATGAATTCTTGAATCATAAAAATTCTTCAAACTTGCTGCTCCAACTTTCTCCTTTGAATGCTACCTGCAAAAATAATAAAAATAACATGAAAGAGAGGTGTTAAATAGACTTAGGGTTTTGTTTTTACTTTGCTTTCTTTTGCTTTTATTTCCAAAACCCTAAAATCTCAATTCCTTGAACTTGGATGCCATCTTCCTTCTTGCAATTTTTGAAACTTTTTGAAAATCTTGATAATTTTCCTAAGGCATGAGAAGTTGGGCACCCTTCTTCACCAGGGGCACCCACTTTAAGCAGTGTTATTCAAATTTTTTGGTATTTTCAACCCGATTATAAGCATCAGCATAGGATGGTGGCGCCACTTTCATCTTCTTCCTTAGTGAAGGAACCAATCCTTCAATGAACCACTTCTCCTTTTTGTCCACCGGTTGGTTTTCTAGCTTTACCAACAATTCCTCAAGCCTACGATTGTAAGCTCTTACATTTTCATGTTTTCCTTGTTTTGTATTGTAGGTTTCCACTACAATTCCATTGTCATCCCAAAGAAGTTTAAATTCCTCCTCAAATGCTTTTTTCAGTAATTCCCACGTGCCTTTAGAGGCTGCTTCAAGCTATGTATACCAATTTATGGCTATACCCCTCAAGGTTGCTGGAAATGCTCTCAACCAATAGGCTCTATCATCCTGGCCATTAGCTAGCCATATTGTTTCACACACTTTGCAGTGTCATACACAATCCTCTGATACATTTCTTGTGAACTTCAAATTTGTTTGCCTCTTGACATTCGAACTTTTTGGAGGCATCACCAACAATAAACCCTTTATGGTTGGAACCTAGTTTGAGAGTTATAGTTTATGCACGTCGATGCTTCTCTTGCACTCTCGGCCCCATATGAATCCCCTACTCCTCCTTCCTTAGTGTTTGTCACATTTGGGTTACCCTCGAGGTCTTGTCTATGCTCCCTTCGTCCTAGGGTTTTAGGCTTCATTCCTTCAATTCTTGGTTCTTTTGTAAGTAAAAGTTCTTCGATACAGTGTATGTTGTTCTCGTACATTTCCATCAATACATCTATAGGCTCTCTATCTCATTCTTTGTCTAATGGTACAAATAGTTTTCTGGATTGGTCAACAAGATCTACGTATGCTTCATCAAGGTGTGGTAGATGTCTTGCAATTTCCTCCCCTCTCCCTTCATATGTTCTCCAATTGTGATAGTCTTTTTCTCTTCCCGACTATGACTTTGGCTTACACTTCAGCTCTTACTACTAGGTGGGCTCGGACTTTCCTACAAGAACCCTTTGCTTCCATCAACTATTCCCTTCAACCTTCTCCTTTGTTCCCTCTGTTCTTTTATCCTTGTGGATCTTCTAACTTTCTCCTCCAATGGTTCATAACCGCTTTGTGATCTTTTCTCATCCTTATTCGAATATACGGGCATTTATTTCTAGAGGAGTGTCATCAATCGGAATCACATTCTTCTTCTTCCCTAATGTTTCTTTCCCCATATCGTTGTTGTACTTGTTGGCAACGTTGTTCTTGTTCTCTCTACACGAAGGTCTTGTAGAATGATAAAGTGTCATGCAAGGAGTCTTGCAATCGGTTCAAGAGATGGTCTACTTCATCGTTTACTTGTAGATTGTTCCAAATTACATCCTAAGGGATCTGTCTTTTGACGGCTTCACTCCGAACATGTTCCTTGACGGATATGTCCCACAAATTCACAAGATCTTGTGTAATATTTTCTTCTCTTTCCTCATTCACTTGTATTAGTTCCTCTACCGATTGCCCCATTTATATTGCCATTTTTCCCAACTTTACTTTATCTCTACAAAGATTCTTATAGACAACAACGCCAAATGTTTGCTACCTAAGTCTACATATTTGATTAGCACATAGTAAATAGTATAATAATTGTTAGAATATAAGAATTCACAACAATAAGTGCACAGTGATGTATCATTTATTTCATTCACAGTGCTCAAAAGTGTCCCAGTGGATTTCCATATGCATGCGGTCCCCATTCTCAATTACAATAGGGGTATATAAGGTGGCCGATGGTTATTGAGAACTACCAACCATCGGCAACTTCCAACAGTTTTACATTCGAGAACTAAATACACAAATAAGATAACTATTTTGTTAACTACAGCCTCATCCACAGTAGCTTCCATTCTAGGATTTCATAGTTGGTCTTTGATTTACACTATAGATACATGTGGTTTTAGATTAGGTGGGAACTACTCTTTGAGATGTCTACATCGTTGTTGGCATTGATTGTCATTTATGTCAAAAGAGTATGAGAGATTGTTAGAATATTTTCATTGATATCAAATCTAAGAAGAGCAATTTGTCAATAGAAGAAATCATATGATGGACAAAGGCCAAAGGCCAGTAACCAAAAGTCACAAGGGTACGGTGAAGGGTTATGTTTCATGATGAGACAGGATATATAAGAGAAGTCATTCCATAATATGTGATGTGTGGGAAAGTTTTATCTTTCAAGAGTGAGTGAGGAATTAAAAAAGGGAGGAAGGTTTTATCTTTCAAAGAAAAAGCGTATGGAATTACAATATGTAGCATGAAGTAAATAAGAGGAATATAGAAGAATGAAGTAAATGAATATTATTAATTGAAGACCTGGTTAAGAATAGTCAAGAGACATGTTGAAGAGCTATGACCATTGAAGACGAAGAAAATAATAGATCATTCAAAGGCAGCCATTAAGGAGAAATAAAAAGAAGAAAGAAAAAGTATTAGAAGGTACCAATTAGTCTTAACAAAAAGACATTTTTTTAAAGAGTTATCTCTTTTCAAAGAGATGCAACTCTTCATTGAGATGTAAAGATATAAATAGATGTGCGTGGAATAGAAACAAAGATCTATTAGTCAAGAGATAAGTGTGTGGAGGATAAAAATATGTATCATTGTGAATAATTATTTGAACAGTCGTTATCTTTGAAAGGATGTATCTCTTCATAGAAATATGAAGATATAAAAGGGAATAAGAAATGTGTGAGAAGTGTGGAATAAATGTATTATCATTCAAGCAGATTTGTGAAGAAGGGAAGTGTGTGTGACACAAAGATATATCATTCAAGAACAAGAAGATTTAAGAAGAAGAATATATGCAGATTTGCGTATGAATATTTAAGATAGAGAATATATGCAGATCTGTGTGTGAGGATTTTGAGGAGGAGAATATAAAAGGAGATATTAAAGGCTATTTGTAAAGAAGATCTATTCTCAAGAAGACAAGATTCTATTGAAGAGGTTGGTCCTCATATTGAAGAGGTTGGTGCCCCATATTGACGAGGTTGGTGCCTCATATCAAAGAGATTGGTGTCTCTTGCTGAGTTGGTGTTCAGTTGTGGAGATTGGTGTCTCCAATGGGTTGGTGCTCATAAATTGTCTAAGAGAGGATCAGTGTCTCCTATAGGTTGGTGCCTACAAAGATTGTAAAAGAGATTTATATAAAAAACAATATTTTGACGTGGTTTTCTCCCATATTCCACATAAATCGTGCGTTCTTCTTGTGTTGCATAATTGTTAGATCTTATGTGAATGATATTGTGCAATTGACATTATTGTGGATGTTAGTTTAAAAATAAAGAATTGGCTTGTACTGCTTCCCCCTCCCCCAGAATATAAGGGTGCGCTCATTAATCACAATATGTTATTTACCACCCATCTCTTTAAGTATGCTTTACAAACTGAGGAACATGCCAACTTTGAGCTTTATCTTGAGATTTCACATTACTTCTCTTTGGGCAATGTTATTCTTCTCAATGAAGTTAATGTTGGAATTAGGATCCACAAGATGCCCACACGTGATCTTGCAGAAGATGAGCTTTATCTTCAAGAGTTTAGATGTGTTTGGTTTGATGATATTTTTTACTAACTATGAGGGGCTCCAAGTTTAGTGCCTCAAGTGTGTGTGGATTCACTCACCTATCTTATTTTGCATCCTTTAAATGAGGTTGTTTATCCTAGGTTCCCCTCTGTTCAAAACATATTATCCACCTCATTCACAAATTTAGGGATTTCTTGAGTCCAAGTAATTATAGGAATAATGTGATTGGGCATACTTTTGCAAAAGTCTATACAATGCTTGATAAGCTATTTTTCAAGGTGTTGGAGAACAAGGATTTTAGAGCCAGGGGATAGGCTAATTTCAAGAGAGATTTCAAATCTTTTGAGCAAATTTTCACATTGTGTGCTATCGTTGAAGAGGCTCATCATTGATCTTCTAAAGTCTTTTGTTTTTTTTTCACTTGTAGACTTTAACGAGGCCTTTGACTTCATTCTAAGGCATTTATTTTTCAAAAAGTTGCAAAACATTAACAATATTGAGACTCTCATTAGTACCATCATGCAACTCTATGAGACTAATGTTGCACATTTCTAGCCTCCTCATGGCCTCTCCAACTTTGCCAAGACTAATATTGAATTCAACAAAGGGTGCCCTCTTTTACCAACTCTCTATTGATGATGTGGTCTTCTCTCATACTCTTGGCTACATACAAAGATAGATTGATGCCCTTTCTGTGTTTTGTAACCTTTGCCAACTTGTGGTCAACCTTAGTAAAACTAATGTTATGGTCTCCACTACCACCAAGACTGCTCTTCCCAAGTTTCATTTTTCTATCAAGGGGGATCGGTGGAGATCATCACTCCCTACAGTTATTTGGGAGTTTAGTTCAACATCCCATTTCTTTCTTTGCAGTATGCCTCTCAATTTTGTTTTTTCAAGGGATACACCACACTCTTTGTTCTAGAGTGCCAACGCATTCAAGTGCATTTCTAGGATATCCTGTTGAATATGTGCCTCTTTCACGCAATGGTTAATCCCACAATGCTTTACAATTCTAAGGTTTGGAGCCCTAGCTTAGGGTCTAGTGACTAGGCTTAGGTTGAGAGGGTTCGTACAATCACAATTCAACATATGATCTAGGGAAAATGGACGGTTGTTCAATGTATTATTCAAATGAACTTTCAACTCAACACTTCACCTCTAAGTGTCTTTAGACTCACTTTGTTTATACAAGGTTTTAAATCTATGGATGATTATAGTTCAATTAGTGTGAAGCATCCATTTTCAACACTTTGTTCCTTTGAGGAGATTGCCTATTTGGATCCTTCCAAGCATTGACTTTGTTGGATTTCGATTCCATTGCTCAATTTGCTCTTCTAATCTATTGGCATTTCTTTGGATAGGGTGGTTCCTTTAGGTACTCCTCATGAATCACTCATAGCCTTCTCTCCAGAAAGAAAGTGCTCAAGCATACTGTCAAAGAGGACATTTATCACCTATATATCCAAGCCACTTCGACCTCCCTCTACTTTCTCTTAGCCCAAAACCGGTTTTCTAGAATTAACATTTCTTATAGGTTGCAAATGGGACCATTGTTCAAGCCAACTATCTTCGATCTCATGGTTCAAGGGTTCCCCTTGGCCAATTCGAAGTGTGATCCCCCTATCTTCAAGTTGAAACTTACCACCATATTTTGCAAAGTGCATGTATCCTCCACATATATTCTCTCCAAGAGGTGGAGTTCAAGTTGCATTTCATTTTTTGGTGTCCTTTCTACTATGAAATCCATGGGAACTACTATTGTTTATATAAATATTCGAGTGGTCCTCCATCCACCTTCTTCTGCCACCCTGATTGAAGATATTTGGCCCTTTTTCTTCGTGAGGTCCCCACCTTCAGGTATAGTTACTTCCTTGGAAGCCCCTAAGCTACCAAAATGATTATTTCTTTCTTTCATCCTATCATTGATGCTAGAGGAATTAAGCGCCCTTTCTCTATTATTCTTTCTTGCACAAAGTGGGGCAGATCAGTGAGATATTGCTCCTTGTTGCAGTCTACTACTGCTAAGGCTCCCCAACACCTCAGCTACTGCGTTAATGCTTGTGGTTCTATCTTCTATTGGCATCAAGGATCCTCTAGCACTTCTCCCTCACAATGCAAATCTCAGGGACAAGCTCACATTCCCAAATTCTTTTCTACCACCAGCTGTTCTTTGGCCTTGACTGTTAAGGGATGTTCTAAGGGCAGTCAACTGTGTCATAGGATTGTTCAGCCCAACCTCAGTATAGACACCCACTGATTTTCACTTCCTGCTTGAGTTGCTACTTTTGTTCTTCATTGGCTCTCATTGTGTACACGGTCCTCTTCTCACACATGTTCTTATATTTGTCTTCGGATTACCAGTTTAGGTTTTCCCCTGTTTGTTTATTTTTTCTTCTTGTTTTCTTTGCTTTATTATGTTTGCTTAATGTATAGGGCCTCACTTTCCCCTAGTCCTTTACTATTATAACAGCTGTATTTTCTGTTAATGTTATGGCACCTTCGGGTTCATCCTTCCAGCCACGAATGAAGACATAAATCAATATAGCCTATCGGCTATTTATTTATATGTGTCATTTAATGAGAATGGGCACTTCTCTTGGCAACAATATAATTTCTCTTGGGCCGACTTTCCTTATAATTTGGATTTATTATTTGTAATTATATTACTTGTATCATGGCCGACCTTGTATATGAAGAGGTGCGACCTCTCTCACATTTGTATATATACAAGGTCACTTTCATCTATTCCAAATCATTCAAGTTCGATTCATTCTATCATTCTTTAAAGTGCGAACTTCTTCAAGTACAGATTGCGAGTTTACTCAAAGGCAGAGTTAGATACTTGCAGATTATTATCTGCCATTACATCTTGTGTTAGGTGCTGAAGATTGGCCTTCTAATTGGCCTCATTGTAAAGAGAATTGTTACCACTATTTATATAGATAAGAGAGATCTTTGTTGCTGGATTTTTCTCCCTCGAGAGGAGGGTTTTCCCAGGGTATTTGCTGTGTTATTGTGTCTGATTTGAATTAATTTTCTGTGCATTAAATCTGATCACATAAAAACAACATGGTATCAGAGCGGGTTGATGCAAGATCTGATCAGATGAAAATTCAAATAGTGTTGAAGGAAATCACAGTTGTTTAAAAGGAATTGAAGAACACCCTCGAACTTCATCCTTGGCAGACAATTCACCTTTGAGAATCGTAGGAGCTGAATCACCTAGCCTATGGTCGGGCAATTTTATGTCATCCTCAGTCGGCATCCAACAGGGGACGATGCGTGACAAATTGCGTAGGTTCTAATCTCAGGGATCGCTATACATACATACAGAGTGACGGCGAAGAAGCATTCGTGTCAATTCGGTTTGGAGAATTAACTCGAGCACCCTGACGGAGAGTCCACATCACCAACGACTTTGGTATAAAGAATATGCGTCATCTTGGATCGCATGATGGAGCAGTCTCGAGGAAGGAGTCAGCGGATTGATTTAGGCGCAAGCCCATCTCGATGGAAACCACGATTCACATTTGTCATTGTAATTTTGAATTGTTAGTAAGAAAAATGCCTTTGTCATCGTCGTCAGTAGCAACGGCACAGGAAGTTTGGCATAGCGGTGGATCTGTGAGTCGAGTTGGCGTTTGCAGTGAAATGGGCAGTGGCGAATTACCAGTGGCCCAGAGACAACGTGATTCTGGTTCACGTTCGCCTCTCGAGCATCCTGTATGGGGGCCGACTGGGGTTCCATCAACCTCTCGGTGGAGGACAGTAATTGTAATTTTGCTGATGATCAATAGAGATGGGTCGAGGCTGTGGACTGTGAGATATTCCAATGAATGGGGAACTCGTGATTTATTTCAGAAAGCGGGGGCTCTTTATTTGGGCCGATCACAGGGCAAGGAAAGTGGTCTATGGAAACTGGCGTGATCGGGTTCTACAGGCTCATACGGCAAGAGCGAACTAGCAAAGCTTCATTAAAATATGTTCACTTTGTTATGACTGAACACTTTACATCTAGAATGCTAGATTAATCTAATGCTAAGTGGAGATAGACTCCTTATCCTTAAGGACCATATTCTGTTTAAGTTCCATATCGTTAAGGAGCACAACTTGAAGGAGCACCTCTACCTGGAGGTCAAGCGCCTCAGCCTCAACATTGTCTTTATGGGGAGTCGAGGGTTTTTGGAGCCTCCTGGAGGATCTCAAAGGGCAGGCTTGGCAGCGTCAGCAACAATTGCATTCACCACTACGACTGCCCTATCGTTGTCATCAGGTACACTGATGAAGAGAAAGACTGCAACCTTGCTAACCTGTAACCCACCGAAACTCTGAAAGAATCCGAGTTGGAGATGGAGGTCGTGCCTGAGGAGGTCAAGTCGGATGAGCTTCATTCATAGTGTTGGCGTAAAAACTAACACCTCTGGAGTGCAGGTTTGTACGGACAGCTATGCACACTGCGTAATGAGTGCTCTTCAAATTAGGAGGGGAAGCTCCCTCAGAGTGTTGGAATGCATGGAAAAGAAAAGTAATCTAAGTCCTATCTTTTTATTCTCAGCTGGAAGAGGCATAAGGTTAAGAAAACCAAGAACGTTGCAGCTAAGGATTTTCTGGTTTCGCAGATCATTAACTACAACTAAGCTAACTACTTTAAATCTATCTAGTTTCCTCAAAAAAACAGAGCATGAGGAAATGGAGCAGGGATGATTATCTGACGATAAGCCGAGTACGAACTCACAACGTGAAGGGAAGGTGGCACAACTATCTGCTTGTCTGAACAGGCTTATTGGAAACAACAATACACGATAAACTAAGTACAGATTCTCAGCTTGAAGGCAAGGTGGCACAACTATCGATTCAATCTAAATAAGTTTATTATTCACACACATCATACGTTAACCAAGAACATATTCTCAACTTGAAGGCAAGGTGGCACATCTATCAGCTCAATCTAAACGAGTTTATTGAACACATAACATGAAGGATAGCCAACTAGGATAATAAATTGCATTGGCGAGACACGCATACAATCTACGATCAACTAGCCACTATATCTAACTAAGGCAAGAATTCACCATCATAATTGCATGAAACCCTATGTGGCATAACAATTCATCATAATAGTAAATACTCATGAACAGATACAGAACGAGCAATATTACAGGCAAGGTAGGCACAGCATATATTTCTCTCTCGTGCAAAAGTTATGTACAAATGAGCAAAAGCTCTTATTTATAGACATCAAAAGGTGTAGGGAACCCTAAAATCACTTTGAGTCAACTACAGTCTTGCAATGCATGCAAGATTTATTACTAAACCCCTAATAAAGCAAACTATACAGTTAACTGGAAAACTACCATCAGTTAACCTGTACATCTAACCTAAATGGACAATGTGCAAGCATGCACGTCCTTATTTCAAGCAAAGTTAACTAGACACTACCCTCAATTAACTGGAAACCCTAACCCTAACTCCTGTGAAGATAATCCCAAGGAAGAGATAAGCATGTGTGAAGTCAGCAAGTGAACTCAAGACTGAAAGTCGAGTTAATTGTTGCTCTTGATTCTATCCTCGAAATTAACTACAGGTTCCAACTGGCAGATCACTCAAAGTCATCTCGGTTCAACACCTCGTCCAGGAACTCATCAATTACTCTATCTTCTAGCACTATGATGTTGTCCAAAGTAATAATCTGCTTCTTCAGTTCTCTGTCACTTTCCTTGATTGTATGCATGCATTCTCTGACATCTTCAGTCGCCTTTCTAAAACTAGCTGAAATAACTGAAATATTCTCCAACTTAGCTGCCATAAGATCTCCCTCAAGGCTATCACGAATCAGCTTTTCGAACTCAGCTTGTGCAACCTCGAGATCAACTTAGGTACCATCTTCACGAAGATAATGGCACAGGATCTGAGTGACTTTGGCGGCTCCGTAAATGAAGTGGTCTTTGTTCCTTTTGCAGCTTAACGCTTCATTGTCAGCTGCTCTGATGAAAATCTAAATTAAGACCTATTTGGTTTTGAATTCAGTCTAGTTGAACTACCTTCTGAAAAACTTGCCCGTTGACTGTGAACACGGCTATGTTCTGACAACTTTCTCTGGAAAGCTAAAATGGCCCCTGGTGAGGCTAAAAATACCCTGTGGGAGGATAATTTTCACCAAAAATTCTGAGACATGGGTTTTGTCCGGAAAATTATTCTAAGACAACCAACAACGTCAGAATTGTGAAAACACGTCGTTTAGTTTGACATGCAAAGATTCTTCAATCGAGAACTACAGGGGTTTTAGAGCTTCTCGGGGCAATTTTTCTTGAGAAAATCTGGAACATGGGTTTTGTGCATAACGGAATTCTAAGCCAACCCAAATGACTTGATTTTGAAAAAGATGTGTTCTTGGCCCACATGCAAAGAAATCTTCGAAAAAAAGCACAAAGCTTCAGAATGAAGGCTGCGGGGCAATTTTCTCGAAAAAGTCTAAGACATGGGTTTTGCTGCTGATGCTGAAATATGCGAACCCAGATGGCCAGATTCTGAATATTTTGCCGTTTTTCTCTGACATGCGAAGAAAGTACCTAAGACGAGAAATAGAAGAAATAAGACAAAAGAAAGAAGGTTTTATTTGCTCTGCTTCTGTAGAATTCGCTTATCTCTTACTTGGATTTGATGTAACCTGCATGCAAATTGAAAACAAAGTCTGGAATCGCCTTCTACTCAGCAATTTGAATCCGTTGCTATGAAGAACGCTGAATTCTGATACCTGTAGCACCTTTAAATTGCTGCTCGCTCAAGAAGAATGTATATTTCTAAGCTTGTGATGAAGAAATAATGGACGCCAATGCTTGAATAAATAGAACTTCATCACCAAAATTCGTAGCAAAGGCACTCAACCTTGAAAATTACGCTTGGCTTGTGATTGGACCCCAATTTTAGTTAACTAAAACTAAAATAAACTAAATAAAGCATCATGCTTTAGTCGCCTTATTCAAACTTTAGTTGCAAATTTATTTAAAGCACCATGCGAATTTTACTTTAGTTGACAATTCCACATTAAGTTCGCCCTTCTCCACAAGTCAAGATTCTTGCTTTAAGTCTTTAGTCAAACTGAAGCGTCCTTTTTGAAGACTGAAGTTAAAGCACCATGCTAAAGCGTCCCTTTTAAGACTTCAGTTGACAATCAAAAGTGAATTCGCCATCTTCAAAATTCATGCTTTAAATATGGCGTCCCTTTTCAAAACTCCAGTTGACAAAAAGTGAAGCGCCAACTTCACAAAGTCTTCACAATTTCAACCAATTGCGCCATGCATGCAAACTCAAGTTGATTTTCAAGCATAAACTTCAGTTAAGTGAACATGCAAACAAGTTAACTCAACATGCAAAGTTGTTAACTGGACATGCAAACTAGTTAACTCGACATGCGAACTGAAAGATCACTCAACATGCTAATATATGAACTAGAGATGACAACCCAGAAATCGTTCAGTCTAACTGAAGTCAGAACTCAAGTTAGGGCGCACCAGTCAACCTCTTTCGAAAAATCAACTTTGACCTCTCTAGGCGTTTTCCAGACTTAGCCAATTTTAATGAAAATTTGGATTTGAACCTCCTTTAGGACCTCTGTTCATCCCTTGACACTGGCTGACTGACTCCACCGATTGGCTGGCTGACAGGTGCATCGCAGAGTAGGACAAAAACTGATCAAAAGGTACCTTGAGACTGAATATCATAAAACTAAGATTTGAAGGGTCAAAAATCCAAGCGCCTTTTTCAAAAGCTGCTCTTTTTCTCAGACTTAGTCAAATTTTCTCATCTTCATCTCGTACGAAGGGAAAAACAAAATCCTTCATAACTTCTGATTGACGAAGTTTCATGACTGGATCACAAGTTCACTGCGGAGCTGACCTCATTCTGCATGACAGCTTCAAAGGCACATTTCTCCAGAAAAAATCATCTGAGGGGTGAAAATCAAGGGCGCCTTTTTGAAAAGTTGCTCTTTTTCCTCCAAACTTGGCCATTTCTGGAATTGACCAAAATAATACTAGAATTCCGACTGCAGACTGCTGAATCATCTTCTGATCTGACGGAGATAGTCGACGGAAAGTTGAACGTAACACAGACAAATTGAATATCTGAGATCATCAAAAATAAGGCATTAAAGGCTTGAAAAGCTCAGGCGCCTTAATGAAAATGTGCTCTTTTGCTTATTCCTTGATATTTTAACCAAGATTTGACCCCATGTTTGACCTCCGGCCCAGGCACTTCTGCAACTCAGATTCACCCACTGACGGATGCGTCGTGAAGCCTGAACAAATGTGAGATAAACATCTTGGGTGGCATTTAGTCAAAAACCTTCATTTGATACCTCAAAAAGATGGGCGCCTTTTTCAAAAGCTGCTATTTTCTGCAATGTTAGCCAATTTTGACTTCCCTCTTGCTTTGCGCTATATCTTCCGTAACTTGCACGAAACAGGTCCGTTTAATAAGCTTGATAGCTTGTTGCGAAGCTGGCGTGATACCGGGAAAATGTCTACTAGAGGTGACAAACCCTAAAAACAGGATCTAAGCCCCTAAAAGATAGGGCGCCCTTTTGAAAATGTGCTCCCCTCTCCAGAGATAGAAAATTTTGATGATTTTCCTTCAGATTTTCACTTTTCTTAAATTTCTTCAGTAACAAACTGACATGAAACTGACACCAACTCCATATTTAAAAAGCCCAAAAATGACCTTCTGACATCACTTTAACAAGATTAAGACTCAATTAAGCAAAATGCCTTAGTGAAGCAAAAAGTTTGGTTTTGGGTACAACACATAGAAAACAAAGTGCATCGTAAATTTGAACGGTCAAAGACCATGTTCAAATTTAACCTTGCAAAGGGCCTGTGTTCAAGCCGTGAAGATGGTGGACCGATCTGAGCGCAAGAGCAGCGTTCCATACTGTGTCAAGTATTTGCATCCATCAAAATATTTAAAGAGATAAGTATTATTTGTTTGCTAAGTTATATCATTTAGTTGGATCTTGTAATTAGTAAAGAGAAATAGTGGTTTCTCTTGAATTGTGTTCACTAGCATAAGATCCTTTGTAAATTTCATTTATTGCAAGTTAGTTCATGCTGGCTGTGAAAGATTTCTGAGTGTGACTCCGAAATTTAAAAAAAAAAAAAAGAGAATTGCATTCTCGATGGTGATTAGTTGGTCACATCGATATCATTCTCTAAAGCATGAATTGTGATAGAGGCTTTAACTCTTGGAGAGAGTTTGTTCTACATGCTAATTGCATATTGCATTCAAGAAATTTGTAGTTGTGCAGATTGTTATTTTTTGTTGTGCTAAGTTTGGCACTCTCGAGAGGAGTAAAAGATGGAAGAAAAAGTTATATCAAAATTAAATAAAGATATGTTTCTTTATCCCTTCATTCTAATCTTTTGATATATTTCTCTTATAGGTTGATTCATTTATGTTTTAATATTGCTCATAAATTATTATGTATTTATGCTATAACATGAGATAGTAAACCTTGTATGATTCTAGCCTTGATATTTCTTTGGATAATTATAAACTATTAGTAATCTCTCTCTAAAATGCTTTTACGACATTTCTAGGAGCAAGAAGGTGATGAGAAATTGTTTAGTGATGAAAAGCTTGAGGCATCTTGTGAGGAAGTCATGCCGACCAAAGAAATGATCAAGTATGAAGACACAACTTGCAGCCATGAGACCAAATTGGTGGCTAGACGGAGTTCACTTCCGGAAGTCTTCTTTGCAATCTCTGAAGCAAGGATCAAGAGGGAGTTCTGTGACTCACTGAGAAGAAGTGAAGGTTGCAGTGTTGCAAGGCCAAGTGTTAAATCCTTAAAAGACCTCTTCAGCTGCTAAGATCAGAATTGCACAAGACAGTCGTCTGGATTTGATATTGGTAGCTCCGCAAACCTATTCAGAATAGAGTAATCTACTATGAGGTCGAGGAGGTCTACCCTGAACTCTCTACTATACCAGAGGTGTGCACTGAGGCAAGTGTTGCAGGAAATCTTGGACGAAGAGGTCAAAAGGTTGATGCAAGTGCTTGAAGATTCAAAGGGAGCCTACTAAACCTAAAGAAGATGGTAATCTAGTTGATCTTGGTTCTTTATGTTGATTTATGGAAACCAATTTTCAGAAGCTTAAGGAGGCTGCAGCTAGTTCAGATTTGGTGGATCCTACATTGTACAGACAGCTGATTGGATCCTTGATGTATCTAGTTAACAATAGACCTGATATTAGCTATGCAGTGAGTGCACTTAGACAGTTTATGTGTGATCCGAGACTGTCACATCTCAGACTTTGATGCTGTTTTGACCATGACTTTGTGGGATTTATTATATGAATTATGATACGTGTTAGAGCAATATGATATAATACAATGCTTTGGTGTATGGAAATGTAGGAAAATATTTGTTTTTAGAATTATGAGTGCATTTTATTTTTTAAAATATACAAGATAGAGCAAAATAGGAGTGTTGATTTAATTATTGCTTAAATTTATACTTCTATATTGGTTACTAATATACTTTCGTTGGTGCACGCCTGAGTGCATTTGAGTTGCAGGTGTCGAAGACCAAGAGTGTGATTGAGGAAAAGAAGGCTAGCTTCCCGATAGGGTAAAAGAGGAGAAACTCTCGATCACACACACCACTTAAAAAGCATGTAGTTGCATTTAGGCCATGTCTATTTTTAATGTGATTGTTTAAATTGATTACATGATTTGAATAAGTGATTGATATAAACAAAATATATATATATATATAAATAATAACATAGCAAAATTAAAATATAGTTTAAGTATCCATAAAAGTTGTGAAAAAAGTATGGTTTATTTTATTTAGTTTATCCCATTTATTTTGTGCAATAAAAAGGAAAATCTGATTTTAAAAAAAAAAGGAAATTAAAAATAAAGTGAAAATATTATATTCACATATATTATGGAAGAAATAATTGGTTTGCATATTAAAAAGGTAGAGATATCTTTGTTTGCATATGTTTTAAACCTTAGTCCAAAATTGGGAGAAATGAACAGCCCGAGAAAACTTTGGGCTCTGGGGAAATTTTCCTTAAAACCAACAATGCTGTTGGCATGTGGCAATCTCTGGAATTTGCATGTAAAATTTATCTCTCATTTGGAAATACTCTGCATGATCCTCGGAAGGAGGAATAAAGCTTTAAGGGAGAAAAGAGAACATTTTTTTTCAGATAACCAGAGCTCTGGAAGAGGGCGACAGGAAGGTAATACTGGGCATCTGCACTGGAGAAAATTGCCAGGTTATTTTCCATACTTTGCTTTCAATCAGTTTAAAATTGCAGTAAGAAATTGAAGAAATGAAATGTATCATTCTATGAAGTGATTACAGATATCTGAGAAATCTTTTCCAATTTTACTTTGAATCTGAGTAATAGCTTACTTCTCATTGTTGCATTATAGAAAGAAAACCCAATCTTTTCTTCCAGATTAGGGTTACATTCTGTTGCAAAAGCTGCAAATTATTAAACTGCTCTCAATTATATTTGGAAACATACATAAACATATATATATATGCACAGGAATCTGTATTCCCGTGCATATATAAATGCATATGATTTTGCAAGAACAACTTTCACCAGAAATTAATTCAAAATTCCTTTGAGATAAATTTAAATGCAGTATAATACTGGGCAAAACATTTCTTTTTTTTTTGTTATGAAATTGTTTAACTGTAGGGAGAAGGGGAGGGATTTTTCCCCAACCCTTCCCATAGGAAGGGCACGGCTCTGTGGGGAGGCTCGCGCCCTCCATAGGCCGCGGCCTGTGGAAGGGGCGCGAGCCCCCCCTCACAGCCCGCGCCCTCCCCATGGGAGAGGCAAGGGCTTCCTGCACCCTTAGGGTGCTCAACACCAGTATGAAACTCTGTAAAATACTTTTATTCTGTGTGCTCATCCTGAAAACGTGAAAACAGTTATAAAAATCGGTATTTCTTTCTTCAAAACATATATATATATAAATATATACATATATATATACACTCAACTGTATATGTATATATATATATTCATCCATATATACATAAATGCAAGTTTGAACAGGGAAACCATCTTCAGAATATGATATGATTTCTATCAAAAATATACAAACATCTCAGTAATTGGAAGCTGGAAATATGAACAAAGGCAAGAACTTCTGAGAAAACATGTAAACTGAAATTCCACTTGATCACATTGTCATATACTCACATACAGTTGTACATTCCTGAATAATAGTATACATTATAAACTCGAATGCAAGTTTTTCTTTCAGACCTCTGTTATTCCAAATGACTTGCCCTGTTTCTGTATATTACTAATAACCAGAAACTTGTAGTAAACTGAGAACTACTCTTTCAATTAGTTTGAATCTGGAAGAGTAGAAGAATATACATAAATCTGTGAACATTATTCCATACAAAAGAGTTAATTAATTACTCTACTTGTGTCTGTACACTGATAGAATCGTGACATATACATTTCTTTTTACATTTTAAAAGAGAAGCTTGGATTAAAAACAGAATCAGAAAAGAATTACTTACAAAAGAGTAAATGCAATCTTACTACTGAACTTGCAACCTTTCTTTTCATTTGTCCAATGTAATTCAAAAGATGTTATGAAATTCTCATTTGAAATTATTTTAGAATCAATTGAATGCATGAAACATGTATGGAAAATGCACAACTTTTTGCTTTTGTACTTTATTATACTTTACTTTTGGTAACTTCCGGGACAGGATGCCGAAGGTGGATGCACAGAGACGGTAGCTTTACCTTTTCTAAACTACCATTTTGTTGGTATGTGGCGACTGATCATGCTATACTGTATAGCCCATGGTATACTGTACACCCTGGCCCCCCGAAAAAGGGAAAAATCAATGAAAAAGGAAAAATCCGGATTTTGTAGAACCCAAAAATCTGGAAGCTTCTAAGCTTGGTGTGCGTTCTGGATGGGCATTTCAAGATGATGAAAAACGCCGATTATTCAAAGTAAGATTGTAATAGGTTTTTCACCGGATAATGTGCTATTGATGCCGCGTTTGCGGATGTAGCTCGATTAAGTGAACCACGCAAATCTTTTGTGTTCGATTATTCTCGGTAATGCTTTGTTTCGCTTTTGTTGATTAAATCTGCATTTAATTAGCTAGATCTGCCATCTCTAACCCAACAAGTGTTATCAAAGCCAGCCGTGTTTCGATTATCGTCTGTAGGAAAGATCTCATGGTTGAATGGGAGTCTCACGGTTGAGTGGGAGCAATGGCAGATGAGGGTAAGAAGATTGAGAAGTTTAATGGGTAGAACTATCAGTTATGGAAGATGCAGATGGAGGACTATCTCTATCAGAAGGATTTATGGCTGCCATTGGAAGGGAAAGCCAAGAAACCTGCAGCAATGTCAGATGAGGACTGGGAGATCTTGGATAGAAAGGCTCTTGGCAAAGATTCGCTTGTGCCTACCAAACAAAGGGCGCTCAATATTAAAGCAAAGACAACCTGCGCTGATGGAAACCCCGAAAAGTTATATGAGTGCCCGTCAACAAGGTATTTTTCATGAAGCGATTTAATACGAAATGGTAGAAGCGTCGGTCGGGCCATCGATCATTTAAAATGAGTTTAATACGGTCACCAAATAATTAACTTCGTGAAAAGCAAACTTCTTGATGAAGAAGCAGTTTTGATTCGTTCTTTGCCCGAAAGCTGGAATAGCTGGTAATGGCTGTTAGCAATTGCTTCTGGTTCAAATACATTGAAGTTTGATGATGTTGTTGGTGTTATTTCGAGCCAGGAAATCAGAGAAAAAGCTCGCGGAACATCCACATCGCGTTGTTTTGAATGCGCAGTTGTGGGCGTAACAGCCAGAGAGGGAAACAATGTATGGAAATCGGGAAGTCACTTTGCAGGAAAATCGTTAATGCAAAAAGGTCTCAATCTAGAGACAAGAGGGATTGCCGGTATCGGTACCGGTCATCTCAGTTAAAGATTGTTGGTCTCGAAAAAATAAAGGAGACGTAAAGGAAGGAAGTAAAGAGGCAAATGTGGTAAGTAATAAATCTGATGAGGATGCTTTGATTCTTCTGATAATGCCGATGATTCTTGGGTGTTAGATTCAGGGGATTCATTTCATGCTACTCCCCATAGAAGTTATTTTCTTGATTATGTCCAAGGAGACTTTGGGTTGGTTTATTTGGGAGATAACAAAACTTGTTAAATTGTTGGAAAGGGAAGAATCAAGATTAAGTTGCATCGGGAATCATTGGCTACTACGTGAGGTAAGGCATGTTCCAAATTTAAGCAGAAATTTAATTTCAGCAGGGCAACTAGATGATGAAGGTTGTGTTGTTACTTTTAGTGATAAAAACTGGAAGGTCACAAAGGGTGTCTTAGTAGTAGCAAAAGGTGTGAAAGTAGGCACCTTATATCTTTGTACAGGTCATACCGTTCCTTCTACTTTAATTGTTACAGAAAAAGATCAATGTTCAGGAACAGTTGCTGCAATTAAGCAGGTAGAAGATCATACAGTTGCTGGGGTATAATAGACTTGGGCATATGAGTGCAAAAGGTATGAAATTACTTCATTCAAATAATGTTTTACCAGGTCTAAAATGTGTTAATATGGATTTCTGTGAAAGTTGTGTGTATGGAAAACAAAAGAGAGTAAGTTTTCCCAAGGATGGGAAGCAAAAGAAAGATGAGAAATTGGAGCTTGTACATATGGATGTATGGGGACCACGTATTCCCTCTGGTATTCTCTGTGATATGTTACATCTTCATTGATGATGCAACTAGAAAGGCATGGATTTATTTCCTTAGGGCAGAAACTGGCGACGGAAACTTTTAAAAAATGGAGAAGCTTATTGAGAATGAGACCGGAAAAAGGTTAAAATGTCCTCGTGATCCGATAATGGTGGTGGAAAGTATTGCAAGAAAGAGTTTGAAGATTATTGTTCCTTTAATGGTATTCGTAGGAAGAAAATGGTTCCAAGGACTCCACAGGAAAATGGAGTGGCTGAGCACATGAATAGGACAATAATGGAGCGTGCACGGACTATGAGATTGCATGCCGGGCTGCCTTTAAAAATGTGGGCAGAGACTGTAAACACTGCTGTTTACTTAATCAACAGAGGCCCTTCTAATCCTCTAGGTTGTGGTATTCCAGAGGAAGCATGGAAAGGTAAGAAGGTGAGTTATTCTTTTCTCAAAACCTTCGGTTGTGAAGCATTTGCACATGCAGATTCTGAAAATAGAACCAAGCTTGATGCAAAATCAAAGAAATGTGTATTTGTTGGATATGGCATTGATGAATTTGGTTATAGGCTTTGGGATTTTGAAAAAAAAAAAATTGTGAGAAGCAGGGATGTCATATTCAATGAGAAAGTGTTGTACAAAGATTTGTTGCTTCAGCATGAGAAGAAAGGAAAAGATTATGTAGTGTTGGATGATACTCCAAACAATGATGTTTCAGTGTTTCCTCATGCTGGGCAACAACAACAGCAACAAATACCACAAACTCCTGTTAGACGATCTTCAAGGTTAAGTAGACCTCTAGAAAGATTCTCTCCCTCTTTGTATACTATTATTCGTTAATCCGCCGGTGAACCGTAATATTATGATGAAGCATGCGGGATACCAAGGTTCAAGTAAGCATGGCATGAAGAAGAAATGGACTCCCTTGCCGGAAAATCGTAATTTTTGGGATTTATGCAAAGGCTCTGTAAAAAGGCTTCTTTTTACCAAACAAATGGATTTATCTAGGTCGAAGAGGAGGATGGAGGTAAGAAAAGATTTAAAGCCGATTAGTTGCAAAAGGATTTGCAATGTAAAAGGGTATTGATTTTGATGAGATTTTTCTCCGCTTGTTAAAATGACTTCTATTCGTATTGTTTTAAGTATTGTGGCTGCTTAAGATTTGCATTTAGAACAACTTGATGTTAAAACAACCTTTCTCCATGGTGATTTGGAAGAGGAAATATATATGGAACAAACACAAGGATTTGAGGTCAAAAGTAAGGAGAAACTAGTGTGCAAATTGAAGAAAAGTTTATATGGCTTGAAGCAAACACCTCGGCAATAGTATTTGAAATTCTACCAGCTTTATGGTCGAAAGCAAGGCTACGTTAGTGTGGTAATTCGACCATTGTGTTTATTTTAAGAGGCTGGAAATAATGATAGCTACATTATTTGTGTTTATATGTTGATGATATGTTTACCGGGTCTAACATAACCACATAAGAGAGTTAGAAACAACAGTTAGCAAATTCTTTTTCTATGAAGGACTTGGGGGTAGCAAAACAAATCCTTGGTATAAAAATTCGTAGAGATAGGAAAAATAGAAAATTGTTTTTATCTCAAGTTAATTATGTTGAAAAGGTGTTGCAGAGATTTCATATGGAAAATGCAAAAGTTGTCAGCACACCTTTGCCTAGTCATATTAAATTGACTAAGGATATATGTTCAAAGACACAAGAAGAGGAAGAAAAAATGTCCAAGGTACCATATGCTTTAGCTGTAGGCAGTTTAATGTACGCCATGGTATGCACGAGACCATATATTGCACATGCCATAGGAGTTGTTACCAGGTATTTGAGTCATCCCGAAGTTGAGCATTGGAATGTAGTAAAATGGATTCTCAGGTACTTGAGAGGTACATCCAGTAAATGCTTATGTTTTGGGGGCTCTAACACGGATTTAAAGGGTTATGTTGACTGAGATTTGGCAGGGGATATAGATACCGTATACCATAGGTTATGTATTTATAGTTGGTGGGACAGCAGTGAGTTGGATTTCTCGACTGCAAAAGGTGGTTGCTTTATCCACCACAAAGGTAGAGTATGTTGCTGCAACAGAGGTGGCAAAGGAGATGATATGGCTGCAACTTTTCATGGAGGAGTTGGAAAAACAACAGGCTAAAAATTACTTGTTTACAGACAGCCAGAGTGCTATACATCTTGCAAATAATTCTGCTCTGCATTCTAAAACAAAACACATACAGTTGAGATATCATTTCATTCTACCGCTGTTGGAGATGGACGTTAAGCCGACAAGATACATACGTGATGTCAATCCAAATGATATGTTTTACGAAGGCGCTATACGCAGAAGTTGAGCTCCTCTTCAGCTTTAGTTGGCCTTCAAGGTTGAAATCAAGTATAATTGAGTAGCAGGGTCTGAGGTACTTATTTCCAGTGGGAGTTGTAATTGCAGCAATGTCATCCAAGATCCATTTCCAAATGGGAGATTGTGTTGGTGTGGAGCCCGATCGCTTCCAAGTGGGAGATTGTTGGTATGAAGCGATCGATCATGCTATACCAGATAGCCCATGGTATATCAGGACACCTCGCCCCTCGGCCCTCGCCGGAGTCCGATCAATCAAAAAGGGAAAATCAATGAAAAGGAAAAACCGATTTTGTAGAACCCAAAATCTGGAAGCTTCTAAACTTGGCAGAAAGGGGTTCGATGTAGAGCCAAGATGATGAAAAACGCGACATCTCGCAGAAGATTGTAATAGGTTTTTCACCGATAATAAAAAGTATTGATGGTCGCTGGCTTGGTGGATGTAGCCCGGATTGGGTGAACCACGCTAAATTATCTATGTTATGATTTATTCTCTGTGTGTGTGTTTTAGTTTCTCTGTTTATTATTAAATCTGCATTTAATTGTTAGATATCTGCCATCTCTAACCCTAACACATTTGTTTATTTAATTCTTATGCTTGGCCAAGCACTTGTACCATTGAAATAGATGGATTTGTTTAAAAGCCTAGAATTGTATATGTATTTGAGTCTCTGCCACCTCCTGTTGCAAGAAATATGTTTTCTCATGTTAGAAATGCATATAGGCACCGGGCATGCATCGAGAGTTCCCTCCTGTTTTATTGTGTCAGGTTGCTAGGCTCCTTTATGCAGGGCCGGGGATTCCTTCGAGTTAGGAAGGAACCCGGGGAAGTCATGTACTTCGTGGTTGGGCGGAAAAGGCGCCTGAATCACACTCTTGGCCCCAGCTCGCAAGAAGACCAATAGTGTCACGGCGGTTGGAGGTTCGGAGTTTTATTTGCTATTGATGAACTTGTGTAACATTCTGGAAATGGCTTGTATAGCGCCATTGTATGTATATTTATATTTGACATTCATTGTTGAAACTTTGAAATAGAAGTATGGCATGAAAGAATCTAATGTAACATTGATATGTAGAATTAAAGTTTTATGACGTAGCATTGAAAAAGATGTTTCATTGGAATTATTGATCTCTTCCGAGTATAGATGAATAAGTATATATGAAAATTCATTAATGTACTTTTTCCATGTGCATAATCTTGATAAATTACAATGTTGTTATTTGTATACATGAAATGCAATTTAAATTCTCTTTTATTGAGCTCATTTTGGAAGTTTTTATGAATGATATTAATTACTTGAAAACCCTTTTGAAACGGAATTGAACAATTGAAAATGCTCTTAATTTTCTGAGGGCTACAGAGACAAATACATCTTGTTGTAGCTAAACATATCCTGAGATACTTGCGTGGCACAGTTGGATATGGGTTGAGGTATTCTTCAGATGCAAAATTGGAGTTACATGGTTTCACTGATTCTGATTGGGCAGGTTGTGTCACAGATCGGAAGAGCACCTCTGGTTGTTGCTTCAGTTTGGGTTCAGCTATGATTTCTTGGTGTAGCAGGAAGCAGTCATCTGTAGCACTGAGTACAGCAGAGGCAGAGTATATTGCAGCTTGTTTGGCAACTTGGGAAGCAGTGTGGCTTCGTAAGCTCCTTGCAGGATTGTTTGGACAATCAATGGAGCCTACCATCATTCATTGTGATAATTAGAGTTGTGTGAAGCTTTCTGTCAATCCTGTGTTTCATGACAGAACCAAGCATGTTGAGATCAAGTACCACTATATCAAAGATATGGTACTGAGGAAGGCTGTACAGTTGAGGTACATCAGCACTGATGAGCAGACGGCAAATATTCTCACCAAGCCTCTCGCCAAGATAAAGTTTTTGTACTTCCGAGATAAGCTTGGTATGGTGGAGAATCCAACCTTGACTGAGTAAGGGTCTCAGTATCAGTGAGCCTTGTTAATGCATTTTCCTCTGAGACGAAGGAATTTGAGGTGCAAGCCCTTGTTAATGCATTTTCCTCTGAGACGGAGGAATTTGAGGTGAAAGCCCTTGTTTCCACCCTCTAAGCTAAGTCATGGTGAATGTCATGTGTGAGACTCCATGACATATGTTATACTTGTGTTTCACCCTCTGAGAGAGTCATGGTGAAAGTCACGTTGAGGTGACAACATCACGCAAGTGATGAACACTTGTACTTACCATAGTATGGTTGTAGCCACTATGGTTGGTATCGTGTTGAGGCGATATCTAATATCATGTTGAGGTGATATTCTTCTTTTCACATCTAATTGTAGCCAATGTGATGGGCATCATGTTGAGGTGATTTGTCTTGAGCAGCTAGAAGTTCTCTCCCTAGCTGAGAGGGAGTGTTAATGTTATGGCAGCTTTGGGTTCATCCTTCCAGCCACGAGTGAAGACATAAATCAATATAGCCTATCGGCTATTTATTTATATGTGTCATTTAATGAGAATGGGCGCTTCTCTTGGCAACAATATAATTTCTCTTGGGCCGACTTTCCTTATAATTTGCATTTATTATTTGTAATTATATTACTTGTATCACGGCCGACCTTGTATATGAAGAGGTGCGACCTCTCTCACATTTGTATATATACAAGGTCACTTTCATCTATTCCAAATCATTCAAGTTCGATTCATTCTATCATTCTTTAAAGTGCGAACTTCTTCAAGTACAGATTGCGAGTTTACTCAAAGGCAGAGTTAATACTTGCAGATTATTATCTGCCATTACATCTTGTGTTAGGTGCTGAAGATTGGCCTTCTAATTGGCCTCATTGTAAAGAGAATTGTTGCCACTATTTATATAGATAAGAGAGATCTTTGTTGCTGGGTTTTTCTCCCTCGAGAGGAGGGTTTTCCCAGGGTATCTGCTGTGTTATTGTGTCTGAGTTGAATTAATTTTCTGTGCATTAAATCTGATCACATAAAAACAACATTTTCCAATCCCTTTGAACTATTTCTGATCATTCATTGACAATACTATAAGTTCTTTCATTCTTTTTTTTCATCAATGGACAAATTCAGCAAGAGGAAAGAAATCAATGAACGTATAAGTCTTGGTTTAATGAGGCAATTGGAAGGCTAGATAATGGTATATCATGATTCATTATAGATAATAGCAGCAGAGACTGAGCCATATTAACACACTCACTTTTCACAAATTTGAGAGTCAAAAAAAGCATATCAATAACCTTACAACCATGACTTAAGTCAACAACCAGGACAGTAAAGAAAATCTTGTATTTGTAGTTTTAAGAGGATAGTACAAATACTTGGGACCAAAGGAAGATATAATTATGAATTGACATCAATAAACATAATAAATGGCTGAATGGAAAATCAATATATAGAGACAGATGAGTACAACTTTAAGAGCATTCAATAGAAGCAACTGTGCTTATAAAGACATTTGTTTCTTGTGGAGACATTCATTTCTGTTCTAGATGAATGCACCCCAAGATAGATATTTCTTTCAGTTATCATGAGATGCATAGTATTCTTCTTCAGGGTAAAGGTTTCTTACCAATATTCAAAGAACCCTACTACCTGAAGATTCTCGGGATTTGAATACCCTCATATTAAGATGCTCCCATAATGTGGAAACCCTCATTATTTAAAGACATCATGGAAATCAATTTTTTGATACCTTCATAACATGACCGAACTCTTTGATTTCAAACAAAAATATTCTCCAGCATTCTTACAAACACAGACATATTCGTAACACAAGAAGATACATGTATAGTACCTCTGAGTCTGGCCAGTCTCTTCATCATCGCCTGGTTCTTCATCAATTACTTCGTAGCTGCAGGTTGTATGGAAATAATAAATCATTGTCCTTAATTGACAAAGACATGCATGTCATAGGACAAAAATAATATTTTTCTAATGAGATTATAACAGACTGACTTTGCTGCATCCTTGTCAAAATGAGTCACTTTTACTACTATCCATTCATCTTTATCTGCATTGTCAGGTGTAACTCTAGCTGCTACCTGAAATAAAATGGAACAAATACCTCTATAAGCATTTGACCGTGTTGGCACTGAGCCTTATGCAATATGCATCAATAAGCCGTTACCTTATTCAAGTATAATCATTAATTGCTTCTATATAGAAGATGATGCTCCAATTCTTAATTGTCTATTATCACTGAAATAGCATTATTTCAATCTATATGAAAAGAATACCAGGGCATGGAGGTTCTTCCCATTTGTTACCATCAGGTTCTATGGAAAAAGAACAACACAATGATGGAAAATGAAGTCCAGTGAACATCCAGTTACATATTGGTCTCCTTCCAACAAGTAATACAAAAAACTAGTCCATGAATGCAATAATTACCTGATCTCCAACAGCAACATTTGCATGTTCAACTGGTGTTCGTTGTGAAACAATTGGCAAGGCCAACCTTGAACCATCTCTATCTGCTTTAAACCATCTTCTCTTCTGATCACTCGCTTCTTTTGATGTGAAGATAAGTGTCCCCCAAAGGAATTGACAAATGATTATAATTAGATAAATTTCATGCTATTCTATTCCAATAAAATCATTTTTCCAGCTCTCTCTAACAATAGAAAAATCATATGCACATGTGGTTATAAATTTTTCATACTTTTTTCTTATTGAAGCTCACACATAAAGGTTCAAGCAAGAGACAATGGTGTAATGCTGCAAGTATTAGCATAAAAACTGCACCTGTGCCATATGCATAAATTAGAAATGTCCTGTTATAAAATCAAAGGAAAACCACGCACAGAAAAGAGAGAAATACCAAAGCATATTAATAGCTACATATTATGGGGTAATAGAGTTTTTCAAAGAAGCAATGCTTGGTTCAGCAAGTAAAAAGTATGAATATTTTTGTGTCTGATAACATCAAATCACATTAATAATTTTATCATATTCAAGTTCATTCAAGTTTTCAACTACTAGAATTATAGTAGATTACAAAATGAGACATGGGCTAGTGCATCATACTACATATAGTCATAGGAGTAAGTATATGTTTTTAAAATTTGTACAAATCTCTATGTGCACCTTTTTTCTCTTAGATGTTTCCTTCGTCTCAAAACTTTCTTTTCTTTCTTCTCTTAGGATCTTCATTATGTCTAGTAACTTATTTCTATAGTTGTACTCTATAAATACCTAATACAGTAAAATGCATGGTATATAGAGTTGTGGCTGGTTCTTTGGTGTTTTTTCTTGCTTTTAATTGTGTTCATATCAGAGCATAGTGATTGTGGTCTCTAAATCCAATCACCTGAAGAGCTCTTATTTACCTACATGCTTCTCCTAATCAAGGCCTTCAATCTAGTTTCCTTGAGGATTACTACATCTTAGCTTCCACTATATTATATCATTTGGTATCAATGCGTGTTGATTGTGACATTTGGATCTAGTCCTCTCAGAGGTTTCCATCTTTTACCCTTACTATGTCTAACACCTCTAGGCCTCACCCAATCAAGGCACTGGATCTCGTTTCCTTGAGGGTTTCTACCTCTACCCTCCTTTAGGTCTACTCTCTTCATCAACCTTCAAATTTGGGTAATCACTTAAGCATTGTGTTCTACTCATTTTGCTGATTATTTTTAGTTCAGAAAATGCTTCATCTTGCAAAGCACTTTTTTCTATTGGAAGCATCTAATATGTAGGGCTCTACAACCTTAACAAGTTTGCCTTCAAAAAATTTCGTACTATCTCAATAGAAACCTATACCAAAAAAGACAACAAAATTGATATCTTGCAATTTAGGTAAGTAAAACAAGCATCACTTGTTGCATTTAGAAGGACATCTACATAGCTAAATGCCTATAACTTTTTGTTTGTAGGCCACTGACAAAAAAACCTTGGTGGATCATATTTACTAAACCTAGATCTGATCCAAAATAGCTTCAAAACCTACAAAGCAATTCTCATTATAATTCTTATAGAAATTAGTTAATCTTAGAACTCTTGAGCAAATATTTGTCAATCATTACCAATCCATGCATAGCTATGTGATTCTTAGGGAACCTTGCACTTGCCTTGACGGCCTTCTGCAATAGCGCACGCATTAGTAGCTTGTACATAGGTCACTATGTTATCATGCACAGTAGTGCATGAGCCCCATTCAAGTCATTCTTCCATCCTACACTACCACTCATGAATTAGCACAATTGTGAACATCACCAAGCATAGTCAACAATATGTGATACCAAGCATCTTCAATGACCAAAACTGAATGCCAACTATCAAGAATCTCAACTACCAAGGAGTTGGAAGGTCAAGTGGTTTTGTGACATAAACTATTTCATCTTCTTCTCTTGTCTTGTAATAGTATTGTACATATATTCAGTTGATCCTTCACATTGGAGGCTGATGATGGATAATTGCATAGTGTAGACCAATCAGCCTGTGATATATATACCCATTTCTAGACACAAGAATCTTCATTCCTCCCCTTGCTATTAGTAACACTGCTATTCATTTATGAATTTAAATAGAAATAACACATTATAGCTAAAAGAATTTCACGCATCCGACTGTGTGTTGGATTAATTCTTTTCTTTTCCTATGCATAATCTATAACCCTAATTCTTCCCTAGGACAAGGTTGTCCCTCAAACCACTTGGAATATGGGTAATTGGTAATTTGGTATTATAATAGCATTTTTCAAATGCAAGAACAATCACGTGCATGACAACATAAGGTTGTCCACTTGATTTAACTTATCAGCATCTAAACAAACATCATAGCAAGAGAAAAATGGCAAACACACAAAAGTGAACATTAGAAGAGTATCTAGACATTTGAAAGATAATCAACAATGCCCTTAAGGCACAACACTAGGGGCTCTTTGGACAATTTCTTTAACTCATGTTAGCTTGGACCAATGCCACAACTTACCAAATAACATCTTCTTACACAACCACAAAATCCATTTAAAATGCAAGTCAACCTGGATATCTTGACATTCAAAGGAAAAATCAACACTATAGCATTGGATAAGTGGGTGTGTCAACTGAAAGGATATTTCTCTATCAATTATTTAAGTGATGTAGAGAAGATTTCTTTTGTAATGTTGAAAATGTCTATTTTGTTGTCCCACTAGTGTCAAACATTCAACATGAAGCATAAAAGGGACAATGATCCAATTCAAACATGGGATTCCTTTAATAACATTTTTCAAGAGGAATACTAACTCTCCTTAGACACTATGAGGATGAGTACAAGAAGTTACAGCAGTTGTGTCATCATAAGGAGGAATCAATTGAAAAGACTAAACCAACAAGTTTCATGACAACTTTGCATACCTGCATGAGAATACCCTAAGCAACACAAGGTACTCAAATACATAAGCGGGTTATCACCTTAGATTTGTGCAAAGATAGAGCTCTTGACTTTAGAGATCTTGGGAAAGTATTTTGCAACACTTCAAAATTGAAGCAAAGAGCAAGCTCAAGAAAAAGCTTTCCTCATCCAAGAACAATCCAACACTGGAATCAACCTCCAAACGCTCCACATAAGCAAAATCCTTATATAAAGAAGTAGCAACAAAACATCAAACTATTCACGCAAAACTCTAAAGCTTTAAGATCATCTATGTCAAGGACAAGGGCAAGAAGAAACAACAAAGTGATAAATGGCACCATTTCCATCAGACAAATTCTCACAATGATGTTAAAATGTCAAACACAACAATTGCTCATTACACAAGCCACATCAAATCTCATGCAAGCCAAGGAGATTGATCAAGAGGCATAGTGTCTATGTACAAACGTTGTGGCCATGGACACTTCAAAGGAATGCAAACATCTCTTCCATATGAATTGTTGAGTCAAAAAACAACGAATGTATGTCATCATCGACAATAGTAGCCAAAAGAATGCTGTAATATCCCACATAGGATATTGCCCTAAATTTCTGATCTCCAATTTCTGACTTCTGCCCTAATTTTCTGCATTTTTGTTTTCTGCTCAAAACCCTAGATTCTGATCTGATTTTCTGATTGCAATCAAACAAGGACAGTGAACACAAAGCAACCAAATGATCCAATAACAAAGCAATTACAAATCTTTAGGATTATATCTTTCAACATGAACTTATCCAACCAATCATATCAAGTTGCAAGTATAAATACAGAACCAAAATCTGATTTTCTGAACATAACAACTACTGCTATAAATCAGAATTATCAATTTTGCAAGTTATATTCGAAACATAGGCCAATCAGGCCCAAAAATATATCAGATCTCTGCAGTTACCAGTCAGACCTAATAGTAGGCTGACACATGCCAAAAACAATTGCAAAATGACCTTAGAAAATGATAGGAAAGATCTCAAAGGGCTGTGCTCCAGCCAGGGCTTGAACCCCTAGGTCTTCAATCCTCAAAACACAATGGAAATCCATCCACAAGGATGCGCTCAGGTCAGAATTGTCTGCTGCTCCAAAGAATGATGTCAAATTCGCTACAAAAGCCAACAAACATCCATGAACATATCTCCCAAAGGTGGTGCTCAAGACTAGGGTTAAACCCTAGGCAAATTGTCAACAATCCACCAAGAGAAATCACCTCCAATGATGGGCGAATCAGGCCTGCTCCTCTGCTGCTCCAGATCTGCAACTAAATCATGCACAAGGACCACCAAAATCGCCTCAAATGCTATCACTCCAAATCTGATCTTCTCATCTGATTATGCAATGATGCTCCAAACCTGACCTGTGAATCTGATCCTCTTCTCCAAATGATGCCAATGAAGTACAAGTAGACCTCCATCATCAAGTCTTCCCAAAATGAGATTGGGTTTTCGTCCAACTCACCTTTTATTCTCAAGGGTTTTCGTCCTTGGAATAAGCTTCTCAAAAGTGCAGTTCAAAAGGAATAAAATAACAAGTCCAATGATGCCCAAAATGACTCACAAAAACTTGTATTTATACATGAAATTCACCTTCCTCTCATGCTGGCCGACCAAGGTAAAGTTCTATTATTTTTTATTATTTCTGTCTCCCAAAGAGGCCAACCTTGGCAGATTAAATGCCTTTTATTAATTGTTTTCCTCTTTGAAGAGGGCTGACCCAATCTTAGCATCCTTAATTTATTAATGAACTTAACTAGGCCAACCACAAGGCTTGTATTAAAATTCAATTTCCCTCCTCTAATAGGCCAACTAGCCTCTAGAATCTTGGCGCCCAATTCAAATTGATGATTTGAATTTGTCTTCTATAACAAGGCATTTTCCAAGTTCCATTTGTCCAGCAAAAATCCAGCAAAAATCCCTATACCTAATTGTGAAAATCGCCTCCCAAGCCTTCTTCTGCGACCACTCTAAAAAAGGGGACATTACAAATGCACACTTGAGACCATACTCTCTCAAATGGTTGCAGCAAGGTAAGGATATTTAGGTAAAAAACCAATGTATTTCATGCATGCATTCAAACCCATCAAGGACATAGTCATTAGTGATGTTAAATTGCTAGAATTTTCTGACATAACACTTGGGAGGCTATATGTGTATGATAAGGATGGTATATATCAAGAGATGAAATATGCTAACCAATTTTTTCGAAAGATTTACACAACATAAACCAGCACTATCCAATTTCATTAGCGTTAGCTCCAAATTGAAATCCAAGTTGAAAAGATCTCAACGCCAAGAATGCACACTCAATCCCAAGGAAGGAGAGGTGTTGTCATATGGCGGAGAAACTACAATACAACAACTTGAAATGAAGCAAACTCAACGTCAAGAATGTGCACTCAAGATCCCACTGAGGGCGACGTGCTAACATATGACGGAGTGATTAATTGAAAACTGAAACTAATAGGCAGATAACCAGCCATGAAGCTACAACAATCTAATTCATCCGCTGCGGCGGGCATCCACTGAATAGTGGGGATTCACCACTTGAGAGTGGGTACAAAGAGATAACAAATTCGTTCTCCACACTGGCAGTAAACCATCCAGGGGTAATTAATAAGAAAATAACAAGTAGTTGCAGCAATAACATGGGTTGGATTAGTACTACTAAATCACAACCTTACAATTCACAAAGACTGCAAAAACGAGTATTACAATGATAGAGAAATAAGTCAAGAAGAGAAGAATGAATACTAATGATGTTCCTTTACTCTTCCAATGATAGAATTATGACCAAAACAGAAATCATATGAATCTGATATAAAAAACAGAGTTTCTGGAATTCTGATCAGCAAACTGTAACTTCATAAAATGTTCATAACTTCATCAAATTACCTCCGTTTCAAATGAGATTGAATGCAATGGACTTTTGGAAGGTAGGCAACCATGCTAGGATGAAGAAACAGCAATAAATCTTGGTCATTAATTCCTGGCACACTTCCCAATGCACTCTAAAAGGTACGGCCCTTGAAAGGGGCGATTTGCTTCTTAAAAATCAGAATCTTCAAAATTAAATCCCATACTTTGCAAGAAGGGGCGCCTAGAATCAGCAAATGCTTAGCAACAATGCCCATAACCAAAATAAATTTATTCAAAGAGCTGTAATCAATTTTCACTTTCAGCTGTAAGTGAACCAGCAACTCAAAAATCTGGAAATGTCATCAAAACTTCAACTGAGGAGTACAATCTGCTAGTCTGGATGAGAAGCAGCAATTGGCCAACTAGGTGTTGTATTTCAAACACGAAATTGGTAAGAGGCTAGGAGATGGCATCCTCGAAGCAAAATATCACTTGTCAATTCGACAGCATAACAGTATAGTAAGCAATTGGATACCAAAGCTGGAATAAAGCATACATTTTATAGAAGAGTAGAAGACTCTTCAAATCCCAAGAAAGCACGCCAATAGTCACCAATGACTTTTTCAAATTTCCAAAAGAACCTTTTAACTTCTCAAAAAGGCGTCCACTTTATCAAGGCACAAATAAGCTTTATTTTTAAAAGAATATCTTCAAGAAAAGGCGTCCACTTTTCCCAAGGCATTAAAAGACTTTAAAATATTTATTTTATCCCTCATGAGGACGTCCCCCTTCATGACCACCTTTTAAGAATAACTTCAAGTTATTTTTCCTAGGCCAAGGGGTCAACTGCAAATTATAACATTAATGCCTTTAATCACCAAAATAAAACCTTTAGAAGCCAGACTTGGAATGCATTAAATGCTCCTACTGAAAATGAAGACCTTGAAGACTGACACCTGCATACTACCACAAATAGAATTTACTATAAATAGTAAACTCCCTGAAAAGCCATAGAACCTCAGAACTGGAAACCCTAATTTTACCTCAAACAAGCCTACAGGCTTCCGGAATAGGCTAATGAGCGATAGAACAGTTCACTAATGAGAAGGGGGCATTACAAGAGAAGCCGCAATGAAGGAAAATCCCATCAGTAATCGCTAATTCAACCTTCACAAATCTTCAGTGTTACCCCAAGTTTCTAAGACAGGGACGACAGGGGATGGCGGGACACATCCCCAAGTCCCCGATTTTTCAAGCCAATTTTGGAGATGGCTAGGGGATGGCTATATAAAATATAGGGAAAATTTAAAATATATAGGGAAACTTTAAATATTCATATGAAAACATGGGTAAAGCATGCATATATACATTATAGAACCTTAACATATAACATTTTTGTTTAGAATTCATTGTCAATACTCAATATACATTCAAAATTAAATATTCATTGTCAGTTTTCCTTCTATCACACTGTATTGAAATATTTAAACCCTCAAATTAGGTGCTACTAATAGCCCAATAAAAATTCAATACCTTTCTAGTAACAACAACATGAGTCTTAAACTCCCATGAATATGCATTCAGAATTAAATAATTAAAGTGAAGTGAGTTTTTTTTTAAAAGAAAGGTTCCCTGATGCCAGAGTCTCCTAGTCGTCCCCACATCCCTGGAACGTCCCTGAGACGAAAACGAAAAGCAAATCTTCACTAAAGACCAAGATAGCCTTAGTATCTAGCAAACAATGCAATGAAATCATATCAAACATGCAAAAGTTCATGCTTCTCATCGTTCACCTAGAGGCACTTGCACAAGAAAGTAAAAATATTTTGGCATCATGCAAAATTGCACAAATATCATCACAACAACAATTCGACAAGGTATTATAACAATATAAGGATATCTTTGAGGAATGCAAAGATCTTCCCACACATTTCACACTAAAGCACAAGATTGATTTGGTTCCCCCAAACCCTTTTTCCAAGTAGCCCCTTGCACCACATATCCATTTGGGAGAATGATTCAGTTAGGTGCCAAATTCAAGAGTCAATTGATCAAGGTTACATCAAACCCGACAACTCTCCATGTAGCAACTCAATAGTTCTTGTGCCAAAGAAAGATCGCGCATGGCACCTCTACATTAACTATCACACACTCAACAAGATCATGGTGAAAAACAAGAATCCCCTACCACACATCAATGACCCCTTGGATCAACTCCACAAAGTGAAATACTTCATTACAAATGACCTCAACTAACAATATCACCAAGTATCAAATCATCCTAAAGATGTTTGCAAGACAACATTCAAAAATCCAAAACTAGGAGGAACTGCACAAATGAATGGTTATGTCTTTTGGCCTAACTTAATGAATGACATCTTACAACCCTTCACCAAGTCCTTCATCATTGTCTACTTGGATGACATTCTCATCTTCAACAAGACTTAGTAGGAGGATGTGGAGCACATCTCATGCGTCTTTGACATTTTGGACCAACATAAGTTGCATGCCAACTTTACCAAGTGTACCTTTGACACCACACAAATTCAATATCTAGGCTACATTGTTAATCACACAAGTATAAATGTAGATCCAATGAAAATCAAGGTGATTTGAGATCAATTGACTCCACACATCACCGAATCAAGCAACTTTTTCAAACTTGCCAATTTCTATCACAAGTTTGTTCTTGGTTTCTCACTTATTATTTGGTTACTTAGTGAAATCATGCACACCATGGTAGCATTTGTTTGGAAACTTGCACAACACTAAAATTTCAAGGAGTTCAACCAATGTGTATTCTTGCAATGCTTGACATTATCACCCTTTGAGATTCAAGCTAATGCATGTGACTATGTAGTCAGCATAATACTCACTCAACTTGGACATTTAGTTGCCTACCATTCAAAAAAATTCAATGCTATTCCACCTATGAAAATAGAATTGTATTCCAATTTACAAGGTGTCAAGTATGGTGCCACTACATTCTAGATAAGGAGATAGTCAGTTATTCAAATCATAAACCACCTCAGTTTCTACACACCATATGAAGTGGATGATTTACTTGCAACAATTCCATCTGGTGATCAACCGCAAGAAGGGGAAAGACAATAAGGTAGCAAGTTGCCTTAGTTCACATGCTCATAACAGCATTGGACTTGTGCAACCATAACTTCATCGATTGGGAGAACCTCTACTCAACAATTTAGAATTTGCACAAACCTATGCCCCAATTATGCAAGATAAACAAATTAGAAAATTAAATTTTAATGGATCCTCTTCAAGCTAAAACATCTATGTGTTTCAAAAGGAACATTTCCTCAAAGACTCATATGGGAGGCACACAACACCAAGTCAACTAGACACTTTGGCATTACCAAGACTTCAAGAACCTAAGATGCAAGGTTCGTACCTACAGGCCCCAAACCTGGTTCGGGTTCGTCTGCGGGTACGTGTTGGGTGCGCACACCCGCGCACCCATGCAAACCCACAGTGTTGGGCGTGCACCCTATGCGCACCCAACACAAACCCGGGCGAACCCACGGGCAAGTCAAAAAAAGTGGGCCCAAACTTGATTAAAAAACTTTCTTTTTCTTTTTTTTCGGTAATTGTGATGATTTCCATTGGAATCGTGAACATAGACGTATATAATATCATTGATATGGCTTATTTGAATATTTTTCAACTATCAATTGGCATTTAATATTTATCTTTGGCATTTGGCATTGATCAATGATCAAGTAGCATATTATGAAATGATTTAGTTTCACAATTCTGTATATTTCTTTTTTTTTTTGTATATATAATACATACATACATATATATATATATACACACACACACACGTACCCATACATACCCAAACCCCTAAAAAAAAATTTCACGTACCCATGTACCAGGTTCTCGTACCCGCACCCGTCCCCGAAACCGAACAAGTAACTTAGTCAAGAACACTACAACACTTCTATTGGCCTCGCATGTGTGCAAACATTGAGTGCCATATCAAATCTCACATTCCCTGTCATACTACCAACACCACAAACAAGAAGCTCAAACTTTGGACACCTATAGCAATTCCACAAAGGCCTTGGGAATTTATCAACATGAATTTCATGAGTGGACTCCCTATGGCAAAGCATCAAAATCAATATGTTTGATGTGGTGGATAGATTTTCAAAAATGGACATCATGGTTGCTTGCAAGAAGAGCGTTTGATCACAATAATTTACATGTCTCTTCTTCAATCATGATTGGCTGCTCTTTTGGTCTACCTACATCCATTGCACTTGATTGCGATCAAAGATTCGTCAACGCATTTTAGTTATCTCTATGAGAGAAATTGGATACACAATTGCATCAGTCCACAACCTTCTATATGTAAACAAACGACTGGATTGAGGTGGTCAATTGCACACTTTTGCATCTTTTTCATATGTAAAACCATATGCATCTACACACTTGGGATGACAACCTACTCTATGTCCAACATGCTTACAACAGGGCTATACACAACTCTATGAGGCATAGTCATTCCAGACATGCATTGGATTTTAGAAAATGATATCTTTGAATATCTACTGAACAACACTTCATGTGATGTCACATACACAAGAAAAGGAAGTGGATAAAGATCAAAAGTTTACATAGCACAAAGTGCTCACCAATAGTTTCAAAAATTCTCACACCAACAGAATTATAAAGACTATGCAATGCAATCTTTCAAGGTCGATGATAGAGTCTAGTTGCATCTTTAGAAGAAACATTTCAAGAGTCCACACTAAAAGATGAAGCCCTCGCACTATGGTCCTTACACCATTTTGCATATAGTTGATGAAATTGTCTTTGTTCTTAATCTTCTACAATACTCAGGATTGCAACTGCATTCAATGTGGAGCTCCTTAAAGGCTTAAACCATACTTTCCTCTTCCTGAGTCAATTTCAACTCAACATCCTTCTTACTTGGATCATGTGCACTTAAGCACAATTGTGCGATGAGATCATGTAGATAACCACAACAGGCACCCACCAAGGTTCACATCATCTATTCAAAGCGACTAAGGCAAAGCAACATGTAGATCAAGCAAAGTAGTAAAATCTTCAACAATCAGATGCTCAGTTTTCATAACTCATAAAAAACGCAATAAGGACCATTGCCTCTAAAGAAAGGGTGAATGATTTGTGCGCAGCACAAACATTAGGGAACCTTGTGTATGCCTTGATAGCCTTCTACAGTATCGCACACTCATCAACAAAATGCATGCCTTGTGCGCAAGTCACTATGTTATCATGAGCTATCACACATAAATCAACACAACTACATATGCCACCTACGACAATCAGTAATCCATGATATCAGACGTCATTTGCAAACTTCTTCAATTGCAAGAATGAAGTGCCAATCATCAAGCATCTCAACCACCAAGCAATTGGAAGGTCAAAAGGTTTAGTTACATGAACCACTTCATCTTCTTCTATTGTCTTACAACAATATTGTACATATATTTGCTCAATCCTTCACATCAAAGGCCAATAATGGATAACTACACGATGTAGGTAAACCAATCTGATGTGTTTACCCATTTGGCCATTTCTACTCACGAGAACCTTCATCCCTGCCTTGCTACAAGTAGCAAATTATTGCTAAAAGACTTACGCACATTTGATTGTGTATGGTTTACTCTTATTTTTTATTATCCCACAAATAAGCTATAACCTTATTTCTTCACTAGGATAAGGATGTCACCACAACCACCTAAGATTTGGATCAATCACACCACTCTTGAATAGATTATAGCTAGATATGTTGAGAATCAAACCAAACTAATAAAAGAAATTATGAGAGCGTTCCAAGTCATTCTTCTACAAAATTAATCACATGCACAAACCTAGAAATTTGGATCCACCTACATAACCAAGTTTACCATATTTGACTCCTATAGTTATCAAGGATGATTGTCCTTTGCTGCCATTTTTTCAAGTTCCTCACTATCCTAATGAGGAGGCACTGTGCTTTAGATGGTTAGCCACATGACCATGGTGAAGATATTCCTTTAGAGACTACAACTATCATACAACAAATCCCACTTGTGAGCAAATCTAGCTCTCCAACTATCTTTGACGATTCTTCCTTGGTTCAATTAGAAATTATGCAAATGGATGATGAATTTCATATTGCCTGTCACCTCCATCCATGGACAACAATCTTGGTTCTAGACAAGCTTCCTAAAATCTCCGTGGTCGATTTTTCATGGCTTCAATTTTTGCTTTATTCCTCTTTTTTGGACACCTTTAATGGGTTGAATTCTTAAGCTAGGACACCTATCAACTTCTTATGAGTGACTCCTATGATTGGGTTTTATTATACGAATCAATTCCTTACACAACTACAACATTATCTTCACAATATTGAGTTCTTCCAAGTAGATTATCAATTTTTGAAGCTATAGTCTTCATGCCATAGATCCTTTTGTTACCATATCATGCTTCAAGATATTTCATTCCTAGGTGTTCCAACTTCTGTAATTTAAAATTAAAATCCTATCAAGATATTGCATTTGGTTACACGCGCTATATTTATCAAATCGGTGTATTGATAAGTTTCCAACCCTTCCCCTTTATGAATATGCTGAATTGAAAGCCTAATTTAGACTAACATTTGGGACACCTAATCTAGAACAATTTCTCCTACACTTTCACTTTCTCTTTTTATCAATAAAAGCTTGAAATTGTATTAAAATAGAATGAAAATTTTACAAAAACCCAAGCCCTGGTTTGGAATGGACAAAGGGACATTCGGATAAAAGTTGTGTCAAGTTTCATTCAAATTTTATAACAGCAACAAAAGATAACAAACAGAAAAAGGCAAAGACTAATGCTGACCTTACATAATCATGACCTAGACTATACATAGACTTCTAATAAGTCTTCTGCCTAGTGTGTGAAGTGTAAATTGTTTTCTGTAACCAGTAGAACAAAACTACAAGACCATACAAATGAGACTTAGTAAAATTTCCCACGTTGAACATTACACTCTATGAAACATAGCTATCTCAATCCTAACAGTTGGTTAGAAACTGAGAATTGGCCTCTCCTTTGGAGCTGTAAAAATCTTATTCTAGAGGTCATGTGCATTGTGCTACATGACCTTAGCAAGTTGTATTTTGGCCCCTTCTATGGTAAGAAGATTTTCAATTGACTCAATTCTACATTGGATCCTTTTGAAATTATGGCTTAATTCAAGTAAGCAATCTTTCTGTTGCTGCATATAATTTTACCAAGCCTCAATTAAGACTTTTTGCTGCTAAATATTGTTAACCACGAGTGCAATATATTATTCCAGAAAGGAAGTTTCTGCCCCTTTCACATCAATTATTTTCCCTATAGTATGAATGCTTTTAGTGATTTTGGAAAGGGATTTGATGAAATTAGTCTCCTTTTTATCTCCATCCATAGCCCTTTTAGGGATTGGCACACTGTCATTTTAGTTTTTGGGAAGTATGGTACAAATAGGAAGGGGCTACTGTGGTAGAATGAAACCCTTTCTGGATGATGTTGCCTCAACAAATTAGCATATAAATTTGAGATATGCATCTGCAGAAAGTGGGGATGTATACTCAAGGATTGGATGTCTTAAATGTGGCATATTTTAAAGCTTTGAGACAGAAAACACCTTGGTGAGTTGTTGGACTCTCGGGGCCAAAGGTGGATGACCATGTTTGTGGAATTAAAAAACTGATTAGAGTGAGTATTCTGATACCCAAAGTTGATCAACACTATCTTGTTGAGACTGGAGACTCTATGTCTCTCTGGTCAGCACAGGATTGTTTACGGGTTCTTTATCATCCCTTCCAGCAGAGATCATCCTTGAGGCTACCTTTCAACTACTTTGACATGTCCCCAAAATTTTAGCACTAAGATAAACATTGAAATACAAATAAATAAACAAAATAAAATAACCAAATACATATTACAAATATAAATATAAATAGTTGCAATTTAAATATTATTATAATTATAATTATCATAGATAATATTATAACTATAATACAATTATTATATTAAAAAGAACAAATTGTTATTGTTAATTGCAATTATCATAATAATAAAATTAAATATAAACTGAATCTGAAAATGATTATAATTAAATAAACAAATAATAAATCATGAAGCACCGATTCCTAAAGGTAGTCTTCGCAATTCATTGTGTAGTGATTCCAATATCCCAGCAATCATTAATATAACAAAAGGATGCAGCGATTCACTTTTAGGGACAGCAGTTAACTAAAGGACACGTCCCATGAGCAGGTAGGGGGATATATGAAAGATGTTCATAAAACTTCCAAAGGGGGGGAGGGAACAAGGATAGTTAGGCTATTAATATATAGATTTTCAGAGCCACGTTTCCTTCTCTCAAAATAAAGGATTAAGAATTAGGGAACATCTACAAGAAAAGCAAACAAGAAAGAATCAGAAAATTAAAAATAATGATATCTGCCATTAAGAAAATAAATAAATAAAGTCTGATAATATGATTAAATCTGCATTCAGAACAGCAGAGATAATCAGGGAATAAAGTGAAGAAAGGTATAAACAAACATGGATCAAGGGATGGAAAATGAATCTGAAATATATACTTTCTGAGTGTAAAAGCAGACCAAGAGATATGTGCAGATTTTAGAAAGGTAAATACAGAGGGAGGGTAAATCATATACACCAACAGATGTAATGTGGTGATCTCAAGATAAAATATGCAGACTTGAAGAGATATATGCAGACCTAACAGAGCTATGAATCAACATATGAAGATCGTAATAAGGGAAGTAAGATTAATGTAATTACATATTTATATGCATTTATTGGTTAGCATAGATCTAGTCTGATGTGGAGTTACTATTATTTCATAAGCTTGTTCTAATATCCACTAGCAGTGCTACTTCATGCATCAATATGATACGTTAAGCAATACTATCTATCAATTTAGGCATAGTCTTAAATACTATCTTTTGCACAAAGCATATCAAGCATAGATACTAATGCATAATAACGTCTAGAGATAACTCTGAGTGTTTGAAACTGTTTGAAAACTTGCTCGAGAGGAAGGGCCTAAGAAAGTGGTGCGTGCCTAGAGACCCCACTTAAGATTCGCCCAATCCTAAGGCAAGGATAGGCCATGGATGAGTGGAAATTCCACTTAAGATCCACGCAGTCCAAAGGCAGGGATGGACCATGGATGGGTGGAGGTCCCCTCTCAAGTCTGCCCAGACCGAGAAATGGATGGGCCATGGAGGGGTGGTAGGCCTAGACAACTTGTAAGCTTCGTTGGCTTCCTCTAGTAGGCAAAGTGTTTTTTGAAGTGACGACATGGATGGGGAAAGCAAGTACAAGTCGCCAGCCGGGAGAGTTATGGTATACAACCTCTTAGGCTTGGCAAATGGCATTGGGCGGACCCACCCATGTTACTCCTCCTAGTTCACAATAGGTTGCATTGTTGATAATCTATAAATGTGTTGCCATGGATTAATGCTAACAAATGTACATATGCATGTTCGGGAATATTGTTTATGTGGCGAATGCAGGATCCCCATCCAAGATTGCATCGTTAAAAGAGATATTTATTTATTAAAATGAAACCCTAGCCCTAATTTGTTGACATTTGTTATCTATCTAGGGAAAATTAGGATAGGGGACATTACATACTTAGGTTTTGAATTGTCGTAAACTCCACCTTGCTTTCTATCTTTTCTTGCTTCACCTATAAACTCTCAAAGGATTATGAGCGATATGCAAACATTTACAATAAGTTATGGCACCTTTTATAGATGCTAATTATTCGTTGCAATAACAATGGCAATGGCTAATAATTAATTGAATAAGATCAGGTTGAAAATGCCTCAGGAAATGATTACAAACTTTCCAAATATTCGATATTCCAATTAGATTTGGATCCCAACCATGCCTACAAAATCATCAAAATAAATGGCTAAGATGTGCAAATGATATCAGGAACTCAAAGAATTTAGTCTGTAGTGGAATCACATGGAGAGGCGTATTCCTTTGCTTCTTTCTTTGTTGTTGAATATGTAGATCGCATATGAACAGATCATTTGAGCCCTCATCAACCGTAGTCTAATCACCTTTAAATGCAGATTTACATCAACATTTGTTGCTATTAAGGTCCATGACGAAGACCTCAATCTGATATATAAACCTCTTTAGAACATTGTACCTAGAAGGCAAAATAAGAGCCATGAAATCTATATGGCAATTCATCTGAGCATCTACAAATTTATTGCTAAAGGGGTTTGTATGGGCCACATGAGGTGAATCCAAGTTCTTTTCTCTACACAAAGCTTAGCAAGACACTAATGCATTGAGGAGAGGTAAGTAGATGTATAAATCAGCATTCCTTGGGCAAGCATCTGAGCACCTAACTACCTATCTAGGATGTCTTGGGGATGGGAAGTCCCCACCTCATCCTCACCTTCACCTTGCACACCCCCTTCACCCCCGCCATATTATTTTTACTATCTAGGGGCATTCCTTAAAAACAAGAGCATCTAAGGGTCACCCCCCTTCTTTTTTCTTTAAAATAGGTGCCTTGGTATTCCCAAGACAATCATGAGAAGTCGTAGCCTCCTTCGACAATCCTAAGGACTTCAAGATGTCCCCAACATCACCCAAGCAAAAAGAAAAGAAGAGAAAAACAATGCAATTAAAACAAAAAATTCCAATTTCTTCATGCATATGTCTCCATATTGGCTTAGGATTAAATTTTCTTGCCATTTTGGCTAGCTGCTAAGAATTATCAATTGTTCACTTTGAAATGTAAATCTGAAATAACTGCAAAATTAACAACAAAAAATCTAAGAAAAATTAACACATTATATTACAAGCAGATACTCATTTTGAAGGCAAATTTCGATTTCTTTGAGATTTGAGTAGTTTATTCTATAGCACATTTTTTTGTGATTGACTAATGAGTTCAAAATGTCTACAATGCCCAGCATATTGCATCAGCATAGGAAGATTAAGTTCTGCACAATGCTTCAAAGGAATTTGAGGTTAATATGTTAAAGGTGAAACAGGAATCACAAATTTTTTCTTAGTAATTTTAATTTATTTGTATCTTAAAAATTAAAATATCAGTTTTTAATATTATTTTAATAGTCTTTGCTCCTATACCCAAAATCAAAAAAACAATTCACCCCTAAAACTCAAAGAGACACTAGCATTAATCCAATTGTTGCTTGGAAGATAGATGGTGAAAATATTAAAAAATACTACTTTTATTTGGGAGGGACATATGGTCCATGTAGATATTCTTTGGTGATAGAAAGAATGTCTTCTTCCCATAGAAGCCTCATTTATATCATCCACAAGGGAGATGATGTTTAAAGAGGGATAAGTATCAAACCTTCAAAAAGGTATTTGTACCTAGTGAAAAGAAAGTTGGAGGTAAAGTGGGAAGTATGAGTAGAATTTATAGACAATATGGGTATGTAAAAGTGGCCAAAGATTTAAACAAGTGTGAGTTAGGATGTTGGATATAAGATCGTTTTTTATCAACATAGAAAAGGGGACTTAAAATTAAGGCCTTGGAGATATGTACACTTTTTAGACAATGGAATATTGCCCTTAGTTTTTCCCCAAATTTTTCACATAAACTTCACCTGTTAACGTTAGCATAAAGCAAACTAGAAGTAACCCTTCACATTTTTATCACCCAGATCCCGGAGTTGGCAAGGTTAGAGCATACGCTGTATGGGGATCTGATTACAATATTGAAAATACTGGAAGTACAAGAGCTATCGGCGGCAAGCCAGCCAATAGAGAAAATGTAGATACTAGATGGCAAGCCAGCCTCTTCCACTTTTCAGCAGGCTACTAGAAAGTAAATGAAAGGAAAGAACTTAGTCACATAGCTAGCCACTTCCACTTTTTAGCAGGCAACAAAAAATAAACAAAAATTCAACCACTTATCTAGTGGGAGTGAAAATACAAAATACTGAAAGAGAAAGCTGATTAGTACTACTAAATCAGAATATTACAATATGGCATTAGATTTAGTACAATATGAGAGAACCAAACCAAAATGAAGCCCAAGGTTAGGAAACCATCTCAATGATATTACAATGACTAAGCATCATGATATTATGATAAAATACTGAAATTACCAGGTCTGATATAAAGGAGCAGCAGTCTGATATGGAAGTACAATGTGCATGGACTCCAACTAGCAACCTTCAAATGCTCGTAACTCCTCAACCACAACTCCAAATGACCTCAAATAAATTCCAAATGGAGCAAAGAAGCTAGGCATCCAACTCCCAATAGCAAGCTGCCACCAAATCGTCTGCAAATGGTTGGCACATTTCCCAATGCACCCAAGAAATTCAAATCTTCTATTCCCTCCAAAAAGGGATGCCCAAAAGAGGAGAATAAAATAATCTTTTAATTTCACCTTTGACTTAGACTTGGGTGCCCAACTTCATTTTGTAATACTCAACCTTTAAAAAGCAATAATCTTTTCCAAATTGGAAGACCACGTGAGAGACCACAAGTTAAAAATAGCTTAAGTCGATGAGCCTAGGCATGAGGGCCAAAAAGCAAAATTAGAAATAATATAGCTTAAGTCATCGACTTTCCTTTTTCAGACTCCAAAAAAGCTAGAGAAGTCTCTGCCAATACTGCACTACCAAAAATAGTAACTGAGTGTTGAACTGTTGCCAAACAACACTGCTAAAAATAGCACTTACTAAAAATAGCATACTACTAAAAATAGTGACTCCAAACACCTTTTGAGCACATTTTGGGTAGCCATCATAACTTACTAAAAATAGTAAGTTCGAAAATGGTCACTGATGAAAATGCATGTGACACCCCCTAAAGCTCTCTAAAAACCCAGAAAGACCCAAAGAACAAACTGCAAAACTCCTACATCCATCCCCTGAAAACTCAGAAAAATACCTCCTAGAAAATAGAAAACCCTAATTTTGCCTTCAACTAGCCTACAAGCCTTCAAAATAAGCTATCGGTCACTGAAACGGACTAGTGCTGAGAAGGGGACATTATAGTCCTCCCTCCCCAAGATTGTTTGTCCTCAAGCAATCGCAAGTCTAGATGCTGGAAAATCTGCTCTTCCTCCCAAGTATCATCCTCAACTAGTAAATTCTTCCACTTCACCAAATACTCTCTGATAGTTCTCAAAGAGTGCTCCCTGAAATATATGACTGCCTCAGGAACCAAAACCGTCCCTTCTCATCTAATGGAAGCAAGTCTAAAGAAGCTACAACATTGTGCCCAAGCACCTTCTTGAGGCATGACACGTGGAAGACATTATGCACCTTGCTACTCACCAGTAACTCCAATTCATAAGCCACTTCCCCAACTCTCCTAGTGATCCTGAAAATCCCATAGAAATGTGGTTTAAGTTTCTCTACTCCACTCTTCTTGAGAGTGGACTATCTATAAGGGTGGAGTCTCAAATAGACCATCTCCCCAACCTTGAAAGTGCGCTCTATACGCTGCTAATCAACATACATCTTCTGCTGATTCTATGCATGATGAAGATTATCCTTCAAAGATCTCAAAATGTCCTGACTCTGCTACAACATATCCCTCGCTTGAAGGGCTCTACTATCACCAAATATCAAACCAACGAAGCTAGGAGCCTCATATCCATACAGAGCCATGAAAGGAGACATCTTGATAGACATGAGGTTAAAGAGTTATAGCAATACTCTCCCAAATGAAGCCATCTAACCCAAACCTTCTGCTATCCTGATACATAATTCCTAAGATAGCTCTCCAACCACTTCTTCATAATCTCTATTTGCCCATCCGTTTGTGAGTGATAACTAGTGCTTGGAGTGAGCACTGTACCACTCAATGTGAAAATTTCTTGCCAAAAAGTACTTAGGAACTTGTTGTCCCTATCACTTACAATGTTTTTGGGCAGCTCATGCAATCTGAACACCTCTCTGATGAACAAATCACCAAACTGAGCTGCTGTAAATGAGCTAGTAATGGCGAAGAAATGAGCAAACTTCGTCAATCTATCCAAAACATATATGCAACTCTACCTTACACCTTGGGCAACCCAGTGATGAAGTCCATTTCGCATCGGGAATAGGTAAGAGCTGCAACAAACCAACTGGAAAAGTGTGCTCATTTTTGTTTTGTTGCCAAATCGAACACTCCTTAACATAGCGTAGGACCTCATCCTTGAGCCCTTTCCATGAAAACCTCTCACGAATGTGCCTATATGTCTTGAAATACCCTTGATGACTAGCCAAGGGAATATCATGAAATGATTGTAAAATCTTCATTTTAAGCTTAGATTCAAGTACCAAGAAGATTCTACCCTTATACTGTATCAAATCATCAACCAACTTGTACCTCTCGTCATGCAAAGTGCCATCAACTAAACTAGTAGCAAACTAACTTTTGGCGTACTCTACAATAATCTACTCCTTCCAATCAGCAGTGATCTCACCAAGGAGCTCAAGTGTGGCCTTCTTGACAAGGCATCGGCCACAATGTTATTCTTCTTTTTGACATACTCGATGTCAAAATCGTAAGCTTAGAGCTTACTTACCTACTTTTGTTGCCTTTCATTAAAATCTTTCTGATGCATGAAATGTTTGAGGCTGTTGTGATCAATCTTCACAATGAATTTACTTCGAACCAAATACTACATGAATTTGGCCAAATTGTGCATGATAGCAAGCATCTCCTTGTCATAGATTGAGTATGTCCTCTCTACACCCCTCAATTTTCTGCTCTCAAAGACAATAGGATGCTTTTCTTGCATTAGGACAGCACCAACACCTTCCCCAGAAGCATCACACTGCAACTCAAATGGTTTGGAGAAGTCAGGAATGGCCAAGACTGGGCATGAACTTATGAGTTGTTTGAATCTATCAAAGACCACTTGTGCTTTTTCACACCATGCAAATGCCACCTTCTTAGTGAGATCTGTACGAGGGGTAGCCATTTGAGAATATCCCTTAACAAACCTCCTGTAAAAACCACAAAGGCCCAAAAACCCTTTCAACTGAGTGAGGTTCTCTAGAGGGGGCCAATCCAAGATAGCCTTAATCTTCTCCTAATCAACCCTAACTCCCTTAGAGCTCATCACGTGCCCAAGATAAAGAAGCTCAATCATTCCAAACTCACATTTGGACTCCTTTGCAAACAAACACTCTGACTCCAAGATGCTAAGCACTTCCTCCAAGTGCTTGAGATGTTTTTCCCACGACTTACTATAGATGAGGATGTCACTGAAGAAGATAAGCACAAACTTCCTCAACTACTTCTGAAAATTTTGTTCGTACAGGACTAGAAGTTTGTAGGTGCATTAGTCAACCCAAAAGGCATGACTAGAAACTCAAAATGCCCAAAGTGGCATCTGAAGGCAATCTTCTTAATATCTGCTTCTCTTTTTCTCATTTGATGGTAGCCTGATCTGAGATCTATCTTAGAGAAGTAGACAGGTCCATGTAGCTCATCAATGACTCATCAAACCTAAGAATGGGATACCGGTTTTTGATTGTCTTCTAATTTAGGGTCCAATAGTCTATGCACATGTGCGTAGTGCCATCCTTCTTCTTAACCAAAACCACTGCAGGAGCAAAGGGACTCTTGCTTGGGCGAATGTGACCCATGTCTAAGAGTTTTTTGATGGCCTTCTATATCTCATCTTTCTACCTCTTTGGATACCAGTATGGAGTTGTTATGACTAGTTTGGACCCTTCTTCGAGCTCAATGACATGCTCAATCCCCCTTTCCGGAGGTCTCCCGGGAGGTATACTACCAAACACCTTATTTTGTTTTGTGATCAAGGACTAAACATCAGGATGGTACTGTCACTTATCCTTTGTTGAATTGGATCGCATGATCAAACACTCCGCTGCCCACTCTACTTGATCATGACGAATCAGCCTTTCCATCCTCTTGAAAGACAATACGAGTTCCTCCATTTGACATCCCTCTCAATACTACCTTCTTCCCATCTGATGTGAACTTCAATTCCATGGTTTGCAGATTCAAAGTGATCTCTCCAAGAGATCGCAGCCACTGAATGCCAAGCACTGCATCAGTATCTCCAATGCTTACAACAAAGAAGTCATCTTTGACCACGTAGTTACCCAACTACATAGACATATTAGAGATCTTACGATTGCAAGAGATAGTAAAGCCATCGACCACCATTACCTTGAAACCTTCAAACTCTTTTGTCTTGAGGCCTCTTTTTGCAACTATCCCTTCATCAATGAAATTATGTGTTGCTCCAATATCGATTAGAGCAACGATTCACTGCCCTACAAGCACTCCACGGACTTTGAAGGACTCATTTTTTTGAAAACTAGAAAGTTCGGCAAATGCACCCCCACTTTCGCTTTCTTCATCACTTTCCACAAAATTAGACTATTGTTCTGATATATCAAATTCTGATCCATCATCACAATACACCTCCATGTGATGGGAATTGCCTTTTCCAAAGCACTTGTGACCCCAACCCCATTGTTCCTTGCAAGTGTAACATAATTTCTTCCTTCGGAGCACGTTACGGAGTCATCATCCATCCGAGAAAGAAACTTCTTGGTCTGATTTGAAGAATGCTTCTGAAATATGCCCCTTAAAAATTTTCTTGATTTTACATATCAATTACAATTGCAACACGCACCCCTTAAGGTTAGCTCCAAAACCAAAACGATGCGAAAGGTAACTCTAACCAAGAATGCGCCCTAAAACCATTGAAGGAAGAGGGGCGAGCATATGGTCAGAAGATCCCTATGATCTAAATAACTCAACAACTGAAATTGATTTACAACTGAAAGTAAATGATAAGACTCAACGCGAAGAATGTGCACACAAGATCCCTTTGAAGGCGAGGTGCTAACATATGGCGGAATAAGTATTACAAAACGGAAAGAACTTAGGTGGTGAACCAACTATAAAGATTTCCGCTCAACCACTTAAACAGTGGGGGGAATACTACAAACAATTCAACTAATTCATCCGCTGCGGCGGGCATCCACTCTTGAGTGGGAATTCTCCACTTTTCAGTGGTTACAATGAGAGTTACAAAGTTTATTCTCCACACTGGCGGTAAACCATCCAGGGGTAATTAATGTTTTGCATTATAATTCACAAGTAAATGCAGCAATAATAATGACTGGATTAGTACTACTAATTCACAGCCTTACAATGAAATAAATCTGCAATTTACAAGTGTTACAATAACATAACCAATGCAAATACTTGAAAGATGATTCTTCCAACTTTTAATCTTCACAAATACAGAATTACATGCCAAAATCTGAACTTTGTTCAATCTGATATAATGAACCAGCAAATGCAACATATCAAAAATGTTCAAATCTCTTACCACACTTCACCAAACTTTGATGAGGCAGCAGCTGGTCATCATTAAAGTGTTCAAATCTTCTTCCAAAATGCTTCTATCTTCTCCAAATGGAATGCACATGGAATTAGCAGCATAGATGCCTAAGAAGTATTGCATATCAAGAAAAGAGCTAAGTCTGATATAAAACCAACAACTTGTAATTTTTCAACCAGTAACTATGCAACACCCTAATGTTCATAACCTCCACAATACTTCACCATATCACCTTAAATTAGAAGCAATTAATCACAAGAAACATGGCGACCAGCTCACATGAAACTCTAATGCGAAATCAAACACCAAAAAGAAGACACGAATTTCAAAGCTATCTTCTTGAAATGGTATGGCCCTAGGAGAGGGTCGACCTCTCTTTAAAATTCATCCACTTTATTATAAATTCTGATCTTGCACAAATAGGGACGCCTCAAACATACAAACTAAAAGAACCAATACCCATGTGCAATTAAAAATCATTCAAAGAGCTGCATATAAAATCACCTTCAGCCATGAATGAACTAGCAAGCTCAAAAACTGAAAAATACATCAAATTCTTCAATAGTGAAACTCAATGTGCACTTCTGAATGAAGCACACTCTCAATCCGCCATCTAGGGAACCATAGTTTCAGGCCTGAAGAATGGAGTCAATTTGCTAAGCTTCCCCTTAGCCAGGTTCTGGATTCATTCCAACAGCGTAACTTTGCTCTTCAAAAATATGCATAATCAGCTCATCATAAAACATCAATATATAGGCTTCAATTGGCAAATGAAGCAACAAGAGACTCTTCAAATTCCAAGAAGTTGAATCACTTCAACTTCCAAAAGGGACGCCACTTTAAGCATTTCACTTTTTGAAATAATAAAATATTAATCAACCTCTTTTAGGCATCCAACTTCACTTTGCAACAATAAAGCATTTAATAATTCATTAAATGCACCATTGACCCCTTAATGACCCCCTTTTAAAAACAACATGAAGTGATCATTCCTAGGCGTGGGGGTACAACTAAGAAACATAAAAAATAACTAAGTATAAAACTTAATCCATGGAGATAACCAAACCAAACTAAAACTTTAGAAGGACAAGATGACTTGAGCTGAATTGATGCCGATGCCACTGCCACAAAATGACTTACTAAAAATAGCCAACTGCTATAAATAGTAAATCCACAACACAACTCACAGAAAACTGAACTGAGCTGGAAACAGGACTTACTGAAAATGGAAACCCTAGATTTAGCACAACTGAGTAGCCTACGGATTCTCGGAAATAGGCTAAATCCAAATGAAGAGCGTATGGCCAAAATGGGGACATTATAGCTTCTTATCCTTCTTGTGAGCAAAAGGCTTGGACTGAAATTTTGACCTTGGAGCAAAAAACTCCATGCTTCTAGACTTTTTGATTGCTTCATCTAGTGTTGTTGGATCGAAAGCCTTCACCCACCCATTCAACGGTTCCATTAGTCCCTCTAAAAAGGACTACAAGCCTCCTTTCAGTGATGTTGGGCACCATCACGGAAAGTCTTTGAAATTCTAAAATGTAAGTGTCAAGTGAGCCATGTTGCTTCAACTATGCGAGCTCACAAAATCTCACATCAGGAACCTTGGTGTCAAACCTCTCAATGAGTTTGTTGGTAAACTCTTCATCAGTAACAATAAGGTTACGGCCAAGGGTGACCAAACCGTGATACCACCACTCATGGGAAGCCCCATCCAAATGGAAAGTAGCAAACTTGATGGCATCTTGTTCTAGCATTGGTCTTATTGAGAGGTGGATGTCGAGGTTCTAGACCCATGATCTTGCCTAACACTTGTCACTTCCATCAAAATGGACCAAAGTAACCTTCCCAAGAGCTTGCTGGAAATCCCTTAGGGGCATAGGAGCACGATTCTCAACTCCTTTACCTCCTCTCCTCTTCTTTTGGTTCATGTATTGATCCAAGGATAGAATCTCACGGATCTCTGCAGGAAGGGAAGCATACTCCATGTAACTATTCCTCACTTTATCCAGCATTAGTACCTCAAGTTCAGTAGGTGGTTCCTCCCTTTCAGTAAAGGAAGGTAGAAGAGGCCTAGGGGTTGATCCTCTAGTCACCGCAACATGTTGGCCAATACGCTTCCCATTTGCATTCACGTTAGAGGCACTAACTTTAGCATCTTGGTTCTGCTACACAAAATTTACGTTTTGGTTCATCTTGGCAAGTAACTGAGACATCATGTCCAACATGATGTCAAACTTCCTCTTAGTTCTAGCATCTGCATTTTCCTCATGAGCTTGTCCTTTCTCTTTATCTGCCATTTTCTCTATTGCTATAATCCGGTTTCTAAGAACCCGTGAAAATGTTTCCTCAATAGGAACTGACGAAGTCTGAAACTATTGACTCTTCAACTATCTGTTGTAGTATCTGACTTCTCTATCGATCACAGAGATTTCAATCAACTAAAGGCACTGAAAACATAGGCTGGCAAGATGACCAGCTCTAATACCACTGAAAAACCCCCCTTAGTTTTTTCCCAAATTGTTCACATAAACTTCACCCGATAGCATTAGCATAAAGCAAACTCGAAGTAACCCTTCACTTTTTGATTACCTAGATCCCAGAGTGGGCAAGGTGAGAACATACGGTGTAAAGGGATCTGATTACAATATTGAAAATATTGGAAGTACAAGAGCTATTGGTAGCAAGCCAGCCAATAGAGAAAATGTAAATACTAGGTGGCAAGCCAGCCTCTTCCACTTTTCAACGGGCTACTAGAAAATAAATGAAAGCAAAGAAGTTGGCGATATAGCCAGCCACTTCCACTTTTCAGCAGGCAACAAAAAGTAAACAAAAACTCAACCACTTATCCAGTGGGAGTAAAAATACAAAATACTGAAAGAGAAAGCTGATTAGTACTACTAAATCAGCATTACAATATGGCGTTAGATTTAGTATAATATGAGAGAACCAAACCAAAATAAAGCCCAAGTGTTAGGAAACCATCTCAATGATATTACAATGACTAGGCATCATGATATTATTATAAAATACTGAAATTACCAGGTCTGATATGAAGGAGCAGCAGTCTGATATGGAAGTACAGCGTGCATGGACTCCAACCAACAACCTTCAAATGATCGTAACTCCTCAACCACAACTCCGAATGACCTCAAATGAATACCAAATGAAGCAAAGAAGATAGGCATCCAACTCCCAGTAGCAGGCTGCCACCAAATGGTTTGCAAATGGCTGGCACATTTCCCAATGCACCTAAGACAAGGAAGTACGACCCCCTAAGGAGGGTAACCAGCATCAAAAATCAGATTCTCCTTCAAAAATTCCAAGATTCCGGGCAAAGGGGCACCCTGAAACAAGGAACACAATAAGCCAATACCCACAAAATTTTGTCAAGTCTCTAGAACGATACGAGCATGAACGTGGGTCTGCAGTGGACTGAAATAACACTCCAAAAACTCCAAACAGCAAATAAACACACCAAAAAAGTCTCTAGAAAACATCAAAACCACACCAAACTGAAAACACAAAAGAAGCCATCACCATTGAACCTCAATCTACAATCTCTGAGTGAAGAAGCAATCACTGATCAGCTAGGAGTTGTCTTTCAAACTCGAAACTGAAGAACTAGGAGGCATCTCAACCTCGAAGCAAGAGTTTGAATATGTTTCAGCAACACTTCGTTATGATAGAAAATGGATCCCAAATGAGAGGGAGAGGGGTTCTATTTATAAGCTTCAATTTTAGAAATTCAAATCTGCGATTCTCTCCAAAAAGGGACGCCCAAAAGAGGAGAATAAAATAATCTTTTAATTTCACCTTTAACTTAGACTTGGGTGCCCAATTTCATTTTGCAATATTCAACCTTTGAAAAGCAATAATCTTTTCCAAATTGGACGACCACATGAGAGACCACAAGTTAAAAACAACTTAATTCAATGAGCCTAGGCGTGGGGGCCAAAAAGCAACATTAGAAATAATATAACTTAAGTCATCAACTTTCCTTTTCAAACTCCAATAAAGCTGTAGAAGTCTCTGCCAATAATACACTGCCAGAAATAGTAACTAAGTGTTGAATTGCTGCCAAACCACACTGCTAAAAATAGCACTTACTAAAAATAGATACTGCTAAAAATAGTGACTCCAAACACCGTTTGAGCACATTCCAAGTAAACGTCGTACCTTACTAAAAATAGTAAGTTCAGAAATGGTCACTGATGAAAATGCATGTGACACCCCCCTAAAGCTCTTTAAAAACCCAAAAAGACCCAGAGAACAAATTGGCAAACTCCTACATCCATCCCTTGAAAACTCGGAAAAATTCCTCCTAGAAAATAGGAACCCTAATTATACCTCCAACTAGCCTATGAGGCTCTGAAATAGACGGTCACCAAAAAGGACTAGTGTTGAGAAGGGGACAATACAAACAATAACACTATACCCAATTAAACCACATTAAATCTTTATCAAGGAAAATATCTAGACTATGCAAAACTAGACCCCAAAAGCACATGAATAGAAACATAGTTTAAAAACTTGGCAACTAACACAACGACTCTCAATTACTCACGAGTGAAAAAGTTGGCAAGTCCCTCAACAAAAACCTTGCCACTAAGTTTCAAGAGAATACTTGCCAAGTACCTCACCTGCAAGTTCATATGTTTCGATGAGGCTATGTAGAAAACTCACCTGCCAACAATTTAAGAAAAGGCAATGGGCAGCAAACCCACAAAAAACACATTGTTTTTATCTTTGTCAACATTGCATCAATTTATGACAAATGGTATGTGCTATGAAGGTCCCTCTAGTCTAAAAGGCCACCCCTAAACCCCCACTCTAGTTTGAAAAACAAAAAGTAAAACTTGTTTTGAGCTGCACTAAATGAAAAAGTAGTATTTTTCCCCTTTTATTTGGCTTGACATTTTTATAGAGTTAAAAACAACATTTCCCTACTTTTTGAATATTTCGATGTTTCTTAGTTTCCCCATTTGTTTGAGAGCAACCAAATTCTACCTGTACTTTTGAATTGCCAAGTCAATCTTGATACCGAGTAATGCTACTATGATCAAAATAGACTTTGTGCTTTAAATTCATTCTTTATGCTTTTCATGCATCATTTAAGTTTAATTTATATATTTGTGTTTTTTTTAACGTGCTCAATTTTTGACAAGTCATGAGTTCAAGTCAAATGTTAGACTTGTCAAGTTTTTTCCAAGTACAAGTTTTGAACTATAAATAGAATAACAAGCCTTAAAATAGTGTCAATGTGATCGTACATATCCATTTTCTTCTTTTCAATCCTAGTTAGGATATTCATGGGACAAGATTTTATATTTTCACTGACAATAAGTTTTCCATTTTTATTTTTTTTGCAGCATGTTGGTGCACACTGATTTTCTTGCTTAATTAATTACTTTATTGCATATTTGCTCCTAGGATAGGATAAGCTTGCTTAGGTAGGTTGCATTTGCACATATTACTTGGACTTTCCTATTTACTCCTAGGATAGGATAAGCTTGCTAAGGTAGGTTGCATTTGCACATGTTACTTGGACTTTCCTTGTTTGGTAGAGGTGTACTACACACATGTGAGTACATCTACTTATTCCACATTGGTTGTACATTCACATCTCTTAGTCATGTGTCCCATATATACCCACCTCATGTACTCTTGTATCATAATCTCTTGTAATATCATCTTTTTATTTGTGTCCTTTGATAGAATAGAATTAGTCTTTGATTTTGGTTCTCTTTGTCCTTTCATTGAAGCTCCTTAATATTGGTTGGCTATCTCCATAGACAAATATTACAAAGCAAACTTAGCCAAGGTATACCAGAGCACTGAAATATTCCATTCTATACACCAAAGGGAATTTGTTTTAACTTTTTCACCACCTTTTAAATATGGCTGATTACATGTTCTATTTTCCCATTGATTTGCAACTTTTCAGTGACGATGTTTTCTCTATTTCGCATTGATTAATCAAATTCATTAATTGGGATATTGTCTTCAGACATTCAAAGAGTAGACCTTATTGAATTGGCTTACCTTTGTTTGGGGAATTCTGCTTCCTATCGTTATTACTTGGAGTGGTGCTGCTTCATTATTCATCCATTATTGATCATTGTTATGAATTCATTTTACTTCCTCTTCTGTTTGAATCTCACTCCTATCCTCTCATGCTTATCAAATGCTTTGTTGTTCAATTATAAATATTGATTGAAAAAACCAAGGCTCATAACAATATGTGATAACAAGCACCAAGTCTTCCAGCCCATCCATTATTTGCTCCTCATAATCTTATCCAAAATAAGTTCCTCAAATCCTCTGCCATGCAAATACATAAAAGCATTCAGCAGATAAATGGATGTTGTTAAGCTAAGTTGTGATTCAGGTTCAGGTTTGGGTACAAGTTCAGGGATCCATATGGAGGTTCAACGAATTTTATTACCTGGGTGCAGTACATCTGTACAAAAATATATATAAAGCATTAAAGTATAAAAAATAGCCCATATAGAAAATAGCCATAATGATTTACATAAGATTAAAAGTAAAGAGTTATTTTCCTTTCTGTTTTGTCTTGTTGATGTTATTTTATGCTTTAGGTTTAATATTTCAGGTTTCAAATTTTCCTTTTTTTCATTTTTGTAAGTGCTTTTTTCACTATTGCTAGGGACTTGTGTTCATCTTAGACAAACCTGAAATGTTCCCATGCAGAGAACCCTCAAAGGGGTGTACCTTAGCTGTTTGGGTTTGCATAACAGCCTAGGATTGAGACCTGATGCAAACTCAACCCAAGTACGTAGATGCAACGTGTCAAACCGACCACCTTAGTTGTTAATTACAAAGATGACCTCAACTCAATTGGTTGTTTGCATTTTCAGGCAGACTTTCACCCCATGAATCTTGAAAATATTTCATTTTGTTTATTATAATAAGATAAACTTTAATATTGGGGCGGTGGGCCTAGCTCAATTGGCTAAAGCATCCCGTTGCAGGCAAGAGGTCACGAGGTCTAGTCTCCCCACCATCCCCAAGGTACCAGAGGGCATGGTACCTGAGGGCGTGTCGCGCCAACGTCATTGGCCACATGAAAAAAGTTTACCAGGCACACTGCAATTTATAGGGGGGCTACCCGATTCCTGCAGTCTAAAAACAAAAAAACAAAAAAAGATAAACTTTAATATTAATGTAGGCATTAGTTAGATGGGTAGTCTGTTGTACCCAAACCAAATTTTTTGCTTCATTAAGGCATTTTGCTTAAAATAGTCTAAACTTTGCTAAAATGATGTCAAGTACAGTTTTTTGGGCAATATCAAGCATGGAGTTTTGTCAATGTTATGTCAGTCAAAGGCAGTATCCATTGATCAGAACCTGAATCAGAGACTCAGAATGAGGCATTTCACGATGGAGGAGCATTTCACGGTGACACTTATACTTTTGTATGGTCATTTCAATGACCAAGATGATGATTTCAATGGTCAATTTTTGAAGATTTCTCAAGGAAAAGCAAAATTGCGCCCCTATAGCCCAGGGGCGCCCTTCTTTTTGAAGGCCTTAATTTTGTGGTAAACACTCATGAATCCAGTCAATCTCTTCAGAATTAGTCTGCCTGTTTGTCGAGCTATCCTACGAGGCTATCCGAGACTCGTAACTCCAATAACTGGGAACAGAAGTTGAAGATTCTAAAGTTGCAGTTTGCAAAAGCTTGTCTTTTTCCAGCTTTTGCGCCCCTGTAGCTCAAGGGCGCACCTCTTTAAAGGGGGTTAGATCTTGGTATTCCTGATGGTTGATACAGTCAATCTCTTCATGACTAGTCTACCTGTCCGACGAAATATCGAATGCAGTCATCTGAGCCCTAGAGCTCCGGCAGTCAACGTCAAAAGATGAGCTTCTGGAGAGACTTCACATCATAGAACTTCCTCACATGGTGAAACTGCGCCCCTGTAGCTCAGGGGCGCCCTTCAAAATCACCCCTGAGATGGTTAAGTTTGCTAACGAGGTCTTCCTGACATCAGCACTACTCTAGTCCGGCTTCGCGATGCACCAAGTTGCCTATTAATCCAACATTATGAAAGATCGTGGCAGAGATTCTACCAAGCACGTAATTTCACGAGCGGACTAGCATATAAATTTCATTGTATTTCTGTAGGCCAGGTGCGCCTAGCCTTTAGCCCTGTCAAATGAGGTTGTTCACGTTCGAAGTCTTCACGAGACTTGAGCGTAATTACTCCAGCTATTCAACGAGCCCAGCCGTCAGCCTTCGAGATTTGGCAAACGCTCGTACTTGCGAGGTCTTTGGCGAAATACTAAAAAACGAGTACAGCTCAGAAAATAGCTAAGTCTGGTCATCTATTCCATCTTGGGAAAGGCGCCTTTCTATTTGAGGTCTTAGAAGCAGTTTTCTTGCTTCATCGCCTCTAGAGACGTCTCTAATAGGTCCTTCTGACTACGCGTAGAAACAAACGGTGTTCGAATCAAGCCATCCCAACTCCTGATATCAGAGGTCAAAGTAGGGCATCTGGTTGAGAGTTGCACTTTCGTCAAAATGGTGTTTGTGCCTTTCCAGGCCAGGGGCGCTTTTACTTTAGGGGTTCTTAATACAATTTTCAGATGCCTTGCATATATCCGTTGGATGCAGAATACCTCTAGTCATGTAGTGAGCTTGGTTGCCTATCAGCAAGGTTCCCCGTTCGTCGTCAGCAGCCATTTGAAGCGTTAGATGACAGTTTGGAGAAATGGTTAAGTCTGGTACCTGAAAATCAATTTAATCAAGGGCACCTAATTCTTTGAGGTGTTAAATGATGGATTTTGCAGTGATGACTCTCAGCAGACATTTCTTCCTTGCTCTGCAGGCTTCGCAATGAATATACCTGTTCAGTCTCAGCATCATCCGGTCACCCGGGAATCAATGTCGAAGATGACCAGTTGTAACTTTATAGTCAGCTACAAAGTAGGAAGTTAATAAAAAATGTGATATCTTGAGCAAATGGATGCCTATGAGGTCAAATAAGGACTTTTTGAAATCAGTGAAGTTCGCCGATGAATCCAAGTGCTTTACTTGGTTTGTCAACTGATGTTAAATAATATTTAATATTTATTGTTGCATATTTAGCATTAAATGGCGATTTTCTATTTTTGGCGCCTCTTTGTGCTAAATTTTGCAAATTGCATAATGAATATTTTATTATTATTTAAATTTCGAACTTCAAGACAGTGTCAGTGTAACTGAAGGGGGTCCAATCAAAATCACTCTATTTTAGTCGAGGTTTTAAATCTTGCAGTCAACAATATGGTGTGAATTCTCTCTATTTAAGCATGGCGCCATCATTAATCAATCATTCAGCTTCAAGGAAATTTGTATTTTTTTAGAGCAAAGGCGATTTTCTTTAGAGCAAATGCAAATTCATCATCAATCTCCAAGGGCGATTTCATCAAAGGATTCTTTTTGCAGGTTTCAAGTTCACAATTCATCAGCAAATTGAAGAATAAAGGGCGATTTTCATAGAAGAAAGAACATATAAAAAACATCTTTTTCCTCTTTGTTCTTCAAATTTCTCTCAAAATACAATTCGCATGTTCCTAAAATTGGCAGAATTTGATAAGTTTAAACATCTGGATCATTTCTATATAGCTTCCTCGAATTAAATTCGTGCGTTTGATTTTTCTGGAATTTTTAACTCTAGAGCATCCATTCTTGAGTTTCTAATTTTCTCAACTAAAAACTATTTGCATGGTCGAGTAGAAGTTAGATTTTCGCATTTATGACGTTCTAGGTTGTCTTAGAATCTTTTTCTGGACAAAACCCATATCTCAAATTTTAAGCCAAAAATAACTCTTCAAAAGGCTATTTTTAGCCTCAGCAGGCTATTTTTAGCTTACCAGAAATCTTGTCAGAACATAGTCAAGTTCACAGTCAACAGGCGAGTTTTTTAGAATGCAGTACACTCAGCTCGAATACAGGACCAAAACAGTCCTTACTCACGACTTCATCGGGACAGTCAAGACGAATCTTCACAAGGTGCTGCCAGAAGCAGTTCTAGATCCAGTTAAGATCAGGGGTTCGATTATTCAAAACATTCAATAGTCCGGGTTATTGGAGGCCGCTTCCATAACTATCTCCATTCATTGTATTGAGTTCGTAATGTCTTGTATTAAGCATTACAATTCTACTACTCGTGAGATAGTATCAGTAGATGGACGAGTTATTTGCAATCTCAAGCCTTTGGACATTGAAATAAGTTTTGATATACCTCAACACCCGAACAGTCTAGTTATTTCTATGGAGCAGTGTGAGCATGCATTCAATGCTGATGTGGACAAGTGCCAGAGAAAAATGGCAAAACGATGGTTAAAGCAAGCAAAGAACAGATTGCCAAATAATGTGGGTCGTGGTGAGTACAAGGATGAGTACTCGATTCTAATTACACTCCTGAATCGTGTCTCAGGTCAATCACACACAAATGTTTTCCAGCCTTGGATGTATTACATTATTGGTCGCATCATATCTGGGCAAGAGCATTATGACTGGGCATCCTTCATCAGCGATGTTATCCACAAGCAGATCACCGGTTTCCTAGTTGCTCATGAGTTTCACATGTGTTCTTATCTCGTGTACTTGATTGCTTATCAGGGTCAGTTCCAAGGGCTAAACACCATGGGCATTCTCAGTGTTCAGAAAGTCTATCACTATTATGATCAACTTGAGTTCACTAAGGCTGAACGTCATTTCAAGCGTGTTCACGAGGCTTTCTTGACTTATACAGTGACAAATTTGGACCGGGAGTTGCACATTCGTATCTCGACAATTGCTAGAGCAGCGATGGATGGTTGGGCGGATTGGTTTATTCAATTCCCGACATACACCTACATCCGACTATATGGATTTATAGGAAATCCAGCTATGCTTCCACGTTATCCTTCGGATAAGACAGTCTTTATGGAGTTCCTGAGGCAGTTGCATGATGTTCATCGTCTTTTACGCCGCAAGTATAGACCATCTACCAACTTTCCTTTTCAGTTTGGAATGTATTGGTGCAAGACGGCAGTTGATGCCAAAGTTGCAGGACAGGAGCTCGAGAAATATCATCTCAAGTATCTTGTTGAGGCACGTGCCTATGATCTTTGGGGTCATTATACAACTCGCCTTGCTGGACGCGCATATCATGAGCCTTCTATGGAGGATTATTGGGCAAATTGCGCAGATGATTTTGAGGTTCGCAGACGTAGCTATGGCCGCTTTTCTCTCTCACAGATTTCTGTTTTCTTATCAGAAGATGTGGGAGGTTGCTCCGAGATGATGAGGAGAAGTTCTTCGGTTTGAGCGGTCGGCACACAACCATTTGCCCGGCGATGATTGATGCGCCAAAGTGCACTTAACAATAAAGGGAGGTCAAGTAGAGTTATTGAGCGGTATACTTTACGCAAATGACAGAAGATAGAATGAAATTATTGCCTAGAGCAGCCGCCGATGGTAAATCCTTCACTACCTTCCTCGTCAAAGAAACTTAAACAAAGAAGAGGAGTAACACTCCTAAGAAGCTCAAAGCCCTAACAATTCAAAGGCAAAACGCCCAGCCCCGTCCCCGCGGGCGGCCGGTGATATCCGCGAGCCCGGAGTTCCGAGTCCGCCCGATGCACGAGAGTTGACCTCAGAGTTCCTACATCCCGATTCGGGCTGCCAATGGAGCAAACCAATTTTTTCAAACTTGAGATGATTACAACATCACCAAAGTACCTGTTAGGGTTAGCTCAAATCAAAACCAGCAACTAAAGGAAAGATCCTCAATGCCAAGAATGTGCTTTCCAACCCAAGCTAGGTAAGAAGCTACCATATGGCGGAGTATCACTAGTAAAGAATGCAGTACTGGAAAGTAAACTCAACGCCAAGCATGTGCACTCCTAACCCGAGGTGGGAAAGGCGCTACCATATGGTGGAGATTCTATTAACAATGATGCTATGCAAGTAAAACAATCTCAACGCCAAGCATGTGCATTCCTAACCCGAAGTGGGAAAGGCGCTATCATATGGCGGAGAAACAGAAAGCAAATACAATGTAGACTGAGCAAGGGCTAGTCTCATCCACAACCATGGGAATGAAAGTGATTAAACTGAAAGTAAACTAGGTGGCATAGCCATCCTCTTCCACTAAAGTGGGGATACAAAATGTAAAGTGCAGAAAGTAAAAGAGCTGATCAGTACTACTGATTCAGCATTACAATATGATGAACAATCTGCATATACAATGAGATATAGATAACCAATGATCTCCAAAATGTTAGGAAATGAACTCCAAACAAGTACAAGCTATCCAACATATGAAATATAGCAAAACGGACTAAAATATCAGGTCTGATATAAAATTGCAGCAATCAGAAAATTCATACCAGCAAGCCCTAGAATCACCAAAATGCTCATAACTTCGTCAAAACACCTCTGAATGATGTGGAACTGAATGCAAATGAGAGCTAGGAGTTGAACAACCAAGACCAAGCCAAGAAACTCCTCCAAATAGCAGTGATTTATTTATGCACGCTTTCCAATGCAACCTCAAAGAAGGTACGACCTCCAGAAATTTTCTACTAGCAAGATAAAATCCAAGACACCTCTAAAAAATCTGAAAACTTGCAAGGAGGGGCGCCCAAGGTAGACTAAAGCATAGGGCCAATACCCAGAACCACCAAAAAATCGTGCATGGACTTATGAGCAGATTTCTATTTCAGCAAAACCCTAATCAGCAAATGCAAAAACTCACAAATCTCTAAAATCTTCAACCTTGATGCTCTGTCTGCTAGTCTGGATGAGAAGCAGTCTCTGAAAACTTAGCTAGGTGCTATCTTTCAAGCACGAAACCAAGAGAAGGAACTAGGAGGCATGCATTCCTCAAAGTAAGCTCTGAAAGCATTTCAGCAGCATAACAATATGATAAGCAACAATAGATAATCCAATTGAAGGCCAAGTCTCTTATTTATAACTTTTTTATCTCCAAATTCAAATCTTATTTTCCCTCCAATTAGGGTGCCTAAATAAAATTCACTTTTCACCTTTTCTCCAAATTTCATTTGCATTTCATTTCCACCCCATATGTGGAAATATAATTTAATAAAATGCAAATATATCACCAAAAGGCATCCAAGATAGACTTAAGTGAAATATTCTATAACTTGCAAATATTTCACTAAAATATTTAAGTGAAATATTTAATTAAACTCAAATGTCTCCAAGCTAGGCGTCCCCTTTTGCCTTAGCACATATTTCACTTAAATATTAGTTCATCAAATAAGGCCTCCAAAAATGTTTAATTAATAAACATTATAAAAATCATATCTCTGGAAATTCTTCCTCCATGCCTTATTAGATATTTCACTTAAAACGGTATTTTCATCAAATATCAAGTTGCCAAAGATAATCACCTCAAATCTTTGAGACCAACTTTGCTCAAGCTGACACGCAGAAATAGCCATTCTGGCAGGCTATTTGCTGCTAAAAATAGCGCGGAAATAGTACTTACTAAAAATAGCATCTTGCTAAAATAGTAAGTTGTTCCAAACTCATTTTCTCCACATTTTGAGGTAGTAGTACTTGGCTAAAATAGTAAGTCGGAAAAGTCATGCGATTAAGTTGCATGTCACACCATCGCCGAAGCTCTCTAAAAACCCAGAAGGAATCCAGAAGACAAATTGGAAAACTCCAACATGCAAGCCTCCAAAAAGCAGTCGAGAACGCAAGTCAATATCCTGTCATGCATGTTACCTCATTGCGAAGCTCTCCAAAAACCCAGAAAGCTTCACCAAACATGTGTTAGAAACTCTCGCATGCAAGACCTCAAAACCTCCTCTGAAGTGGAAACCCTAATTTTAATTTCTGCTTTAGCCTATGAGTTTCTGGAAATAGGCTAAATCAAGCGAGAAAGTGTAGGGCTAAATTGGGGAAGTCACGGGGAGGCGATCCTGTACCAATTCACATTGAATTGGTTGGAGCTCCCATCTCGCTTGATGGATTTTTTCCTACATATTCACTCGTCCACGACCCACAGCCATTTCAGTACAAACCAACTTCAGTGGCATTAGTGAGATCAGTCTTGGATCCGGTAGCGGTAGGAGAAGGAAAGAGGCTTGACGATCCTATGTTCTTAATCATTGATTTTGATCAGGTTTACCGGGATGTGCGGACAAGAGGATCAAGAACATGGTCCACGTGGAGAGGAATACTGACATGGAGATTGTCGTCGAGACTACTATACCTCCACAAGGGAAGAGCTTGGACGAGTTGGAATCTCAGGGCTTTGAGGTTATCACAGTCAACCTTGGTCGTAGCACACGCCAGACTCAGGTTGATCTCTTACAAGTTGCTCCAGACAGTGCCAGGGATAGAATGCTAAAGGACGGAGAAGATAAGGCAGCCCTCAAGGCTGAAATCAGACAGCTTCGTCAGTACATTTCTAGCCTTGTACACAGGTCAAATGTCATTGCCACACTCCAGCTGAACAAGGTCAACTTAATCATTTGGTTGCATATGGCAAGCGTTTGGATGAGTGGGAGGAGGAGTTCGTTGCTAGAGGTCGTTCTATGCTTATAGAGTTATATCAGTTGCGGTACAATGCACGAGAACTCCATCTACGTCTCCAGGATGAGGAGCAAGACATGGCAATTAACAAACCCCGGGATGAGATTATGATTGCTCACCTGAGTATGGCATATGAATCAGTCACAGATGCAGAAGATAGAGAAGCTATCTACTCTTGGAAAACACAGTTGGTTTTCAAGGCAAAGATAGAGGAGACTATGACGTCAGAGTTGGCTAAGAGTAGAGAGCACGTCACTAGTGCACTCCGGTTTGTGAGGACCTTAGTATCTCGCTTACCGTGTCGATATCAGATTGAGGGTGGTGCGTACATTGAGCTTACTGATGTTCAGTTAGAGCTCATAGCACTCATTCATACTATTTTCAGTGGGGAGACCGTTAGTTGTAAGATTAATCAGCTTACAGTCATGTCAACGTTGTTCGATGAAGCAACAAGGAGCAGAGGTGAACTTCAGTCCCAGATCACAGCTGGTGAGGACATGCTACACAGGCATAGCATTCTTCGACAAAGTATCAAAGCTCCAAATAGTGATGCAGTTAACAATCTCGTTGAGGGATTGGTTGCTCGAGATCACGATCAGTAGACTTCAGTTCCCACCTCTCAGAATACACATTAAACATAGGAGTTAAACTTGGTGTTATCTTTTCAAGTTAACTCGCTGTCTCATCTCATGCATATCTATTCTAAGATCAACTTTATTTACTTAGAGTTTTATTTAGGGTTTCCGTTAACTGATGGTAGTGTTCCAGTTAACATGCTTTCAATAAGGACGTGCATGCTTGCACAATTGTCCATTTTTAGATTAGATGTTTCGGTTAACTAATGGTAGTTTTCTAGTTAACTGTATAGTTTCCTTTATTAGGGCTTAGCAATAAATCTTGCATGCATTGCAAGACTGTAGTTGACTCAAGGTGATTTTAGGGTTCCCTACACCTTTTGATGTCTATAAATAAAGCTTTTGCTCATTTGTACATAACTTTTGCACGAGAGAGAAATATATGTTGTGCCTACCTTGCCTTCAATATTGCTCGTTCTGTATCTATTCATGCGTTTTTACTATTATGATGAATTGTTATGCCACTTGGGTTTGATGCAATTATAATGGTGAATTCTTTCCTTAGTTAGATCAAATCTGTTTTGTGTTCAATAAACTCGTCCAGACTGAGCTGATAGATGTTCCACCTTGCCTTCAAGTTGAGAATCTGTACTTGGTTATCGTGTGATGTGTGTGAATAATAAACTTATTCAGATTGAGTTGATAGTTGTGCCACCTTGCCTTCAAGTTGAGAATCTATATTTAGTTTATCGTATATTGTTGTTCCCAATAAACTTGTTTAGATTGAGCTGATAGATGTGCCACCTTGCCTTCAAGTTGAGAATCTATACTTGTTTATCGTCAGCTAGTCATCCTTGCTCCATTTCCTCATGCTCTATTTTCTTGAGGAAACTGGATAGATTTTAAAAATTAGCATAGTTGTAGTTAGTAAATCTGCGAAACCAGAAAATACTTAGCTGCAACGGATATAGTTTTCGAGAAAGCCTTGTACCTCTTACAGCTGAGACAAAAAGATAGGATTTAGTTTAGTTTACTTTCCTTTTCAAAGCACTTTTGTCAAGCACAACGAGGGAGCTTCCCCTCCTAATTTGAAGAGCACTCATTGCGTAGTGTGCATAGTTGTTCGTACCAACTCTTACTCCAAAGGTGCTAGTTGTTACGCTAACATAGTCTAACAAAACTATTATTAATAGGAAACATTTATGAAGAATATAAGTAGGCTGTAGGAATATAATAGAGAAATAGCTAAATCTACTATGATGAAATGTTGACTCAATCGAGGATGCAGTCCTATTCATTGTATATTTTCATTCCATTGCCATAAAAAATAAAGCATTTTTACTAGTGATGCTGGGAGACGCGTCTCTTGCCCCCTGAGATGCATCTTGGAGACTGGTACGCGTCTCCAATACCGGAGACGTCCCTGGAAACGCCTCCAACAGCTTGGAAACTTGACGCGCTATCTCTCGAGTCTCCTAACATCTCCTAGCGGAAAATTTGATGTCTCCTGTAAACTTTACTACTGCTCTTGTTTTCAAAGTTCAATGTCATGATATTTTCTATAAATTATTAATTTATTAATTTTTATTTATATAAAAAAAGATGGCGTCTCCAAGTACCCCCATCTCCTATTTTCAAAAAAAAGCCTTACCGGTACCAGTACCAATCTCCCATACCAGTACCAGTACCAATCTTCTGGCAACTATGATTTTTACTATGTATCATTCTACCTTTGTGTTTTATCCGTGCTAGCTTACAAAGTTGAATGACTAGTCGATGTATACACCCCTTATCCAATATATAGATCATATCTGTCTACAAAGACAAGATGAACACTTAAAAGATTGCACCAAGAAATCCTCACCTTTTAGTTATCTTTGTCCTGATGACAGGTGACAAATTTAAGATTCAAAGCATTGAATAAGTAAACACATGCAAAAAATACAAAATATTTAGAGACAAAAATAGAATACCATTATTTTCACCCATACTCTCAACTACTTTTATAATTGTAACCTAGACCTTTTGATCACTCCTTTTATTCTCTATAGAGCAAACGTGATCCTCCTACATTTAGCAAGCCTCCTTCGTTGGGCTTGTGATCATTAAGTCTCCTGGAAGGTGCTCTAAGTATCACATTCTCTCATTTACTGTTAGTCTGTTACAACTATCAATTGTTGGTTGTTGATCATGGGTATCTACTCCCCACCTTAAATGACACAATTTTCTTATATTGTGTTCTATAACATGGTCAAAAGCAATCTGTTTTGCCAGCTAAGGAACTCTAGTGAAAATTATCTTTTCAGTAATTTTATAGCTCCATAACTAAACTTCCTCTAAATTTTGAATAGGTGTCTGTTTTTGGCTCAAACAAGGACACCAACCTTGTTAGTGCTCACTGTTGGTTTTCCATGGTAACATTTTTCTAAATTCAAAAATAAAGAAAATTAAAATTTCACATCTTCCTTATGATGCCAATTTTTCCTATCCAGAAAATATAGCCTTTGACATTTCATTCCAGAAGCAAAGGTATTTAAAAACCTTGTTTTCTTTGTTGAGACACAGTTTGTCCAGATTCGATAGTATCTAGCTGGCTAATAAGATCAATTGATACCCTGCATCACAATTGCCAAATGTATTGTTACACTAAAAAGTGATAAAACTTTACAACATAAGAGAATGACTGCTTAAAAAGAGTTTAAAGTTTGAGTTTGAACTTAACAATGGATGGTAAAAGAACACCACAGCTCATACAAACATAATCATGTCTAATTCACTGACTTTTCAAAACTAATATCTTAGAGGACTTACATTACTTCACATTCCGCAAGCTGTTTTGCTGTAACATACAAAGACCGAAGTTTCAGCCATAGCTTATCCCCATACTTCAGTGCAACCTCTGGAGCTGCAATATATATTAAGAGAAGCTCAAGCAAAATACAGAAGAACTGAGCCATATCTTAGTTCCATTATTTATCAACTAATCCAAAGCTACATCCAAATGAATAAAGACATTGATAGCAAAAATAAGGGGTTAAAATCGTTTCTGTACATAAGTAGTATGCAATTATTACATCATAAGGATAAGAAAAACAGATAATGAAAAGCAATTGGAAAGAAATGATGGCGTACAGTGAGAAAGATTTAAGAACATTCCCAAATTATAAATAGTTCACTTGTACCATTCAACATACTATACAATAGCAGAGAAATATTGTTCAAACTTTAAACTATTTAGCACAATGAATACATGTCAGCTTACATACACACATTGACAATATATTGCTTAAGTATTAACTCATCAGGATGAATACTATCATTATGTAGCAATACATGTGAAAATCTATTGTCTACCTTGACTAATTTGAGGTGTGAACAGAAATACGCAAATAATATGATTATTGGCTTTATTTTGCAAGTTGTTGCAATTCCATTGGTTGCCACATGTACAAGCATAGGTGGAAAGCCAACTAGTGTAATATCCCCTTTGGGGATATTTCTAGTTTATGCCCTAAAACCACAATTACAATTAAAATAAGAAATGTAATACATTTAAGAGTATAAATTTATCAATTGAAATGCCCTTTATAAGATAAATCCTAGTTTAGGTCCTACACACAATATTAGTCACTGGAATTTGACATTAAATCATAAGCCATGATAATATCTATTTTCACTAACATGAGTAGGCATAATGATATCATATAAACATTATTCATATTGAAATCCAATTAAAGCAATAGCCATTAAAAAATATATTCCTATAATAGTCTCACTAGGAATTCGTTTGACACGTTTGCAAACTGCAATCTCAAGGTTGGTCACCCTTGTATTGCAAGAGCATGGATGGTGGGTCGCCCTTCCATCCCTTAGTTCACCTTGGAGGCTGGTCATCCTCCTTGATCAAGCCTAGAGGCACGGAAGGATTTCTTGTCCATTCCACCCCCCAGCCCAAGAGCATGGAAGGTTGGTCGTCCATTCCATCTCTAGGTGATGTACTTGATAAGAGCATGAAGTTTGGTTGTCCTTCATCTCTTGTGAACCTAGATGGTTGGTCGTCCTTCCTATATATTTATTCCAATAGATCTCTTATTATTTCAAATCCTTATTTCCCTTTTATCCAATTTGCTTGATTGATGGTCTCCACCAAATGTGTCCTCCTTGTATACCCTTCATGGTGAGGTGAATAGTCACACCCTTAATGATCATCGCATCCCTTACAAAGGATGCATCCCTTTGTTAATCGCTGCCTTTGTGTTTGACTTTTGATTGCTGTTTTTAATTTAATTAAAGCCCTCATTATGTAGCGCTACCTTGTTAATAGAGAAACGCTACCTTTATTCCTTCATCAATCCTTTTTGAAGTTAATAGGGAATCGTTGCATTTATCCCTTCATTGATCCCTTTTGAAGTCTTCCTTGGTAGCGTTTGCTTTAGTTCTTGTGCAGGATCTTCTTGTCAAGGATCGAGGGCATGGCAGTCTACCCTTCCCAAATTGCTAAGCAATTTCAGATTGGGACGATCAAAAATCTCTACTCCTTCCCAAGTGGCATCTTCCATGGGCAAATTATTCCACTTAACCAAATATTTTGGAACAACCTCGTTCCTTAGTTTTTTTCTCTCACATATCAAGGATAGCCTCGGGTTCCAAGATTAGTTTTCCTTCGTCATCAACAAGGGGTAACTCTGGACATGGTAGGACATGTTGTCCTAACACCTTTTGAGACGAGATGCATGGAAGACATTATGAATTCAACTATTCGTTGGTAATTCCAATTCATAGGCAACTTCGCCAATCCTTTGTACAATCTTATATGGGCCATAGAATTAGGGCTTGAGTTTCTCAGGACCACTTCCTTTAATAGAAGATTGTTAGGGTTGCAATCTTTGGAAGACTAAGTCTCCTACTTCAAATGTTCTTTCAGTTCTTCTCCAATCGGCATATATTTTTTGTTGATTTTGTGCATAGTGCAAATTATTTTTAATGTATTTCAAATGTCTATACTTTGTTCCATCAAGTCTCTAGTGCCTGGAACTCGACTTTCGCTAAGAATTAAATCTCCAATTGATGTCGCTTCATACCCATATAAAGCTTTGAAAGGACTCATCCCTATTGACATGTGATGGGCAATGTTATAGAAATACTCCTTGAGATGTAACCAATTGATCCACATGTTTTGCTTTCCAGTGAAAGTTTCTTAGATATCCCTTGAGCCATTATTGACAATCTTAGTCTGTCCATTGATTTGTGGGTGGTAACCTGTACTTGGTGTGAGTTAGTTCCTACTAGTCTAAAGAGCTCTTGCCAAAACAAACTAAGGAATCTGCTATCCTTGTCACTGACAATATTTTTGGGTAAACCATGCAATTTGAAAATTTCTTTGAGAAAGATATTGACCACTTGAGGAGTTCTATTGTAGGTAGATATTGCAAGGAAATTTGCATACTTAGTCAGACAGTCCACCACAACATATATACAATCTTTTCCTTGCACCTTTGGGAGTACTGTAATGAAATCCATTGAAATACTTTCCCATTTCTAATTGGGTATAGGTAGGGGTTGAAGTAATCCTACGAGAAATGTATGTTCTTTTTGTTTCTTTGACACACTATTCATTCTCTAATGTATTTTAGGACGTCTCCCTTGAGACCTTTCCATGAAAATCTCTCTTATTTGTTTGTAAATTTTGTAGTACCCTTTATGCCCTACTGAAGGGGTATCATGATAGGCTTTCATAATTTTTCCTTTCATCTTTGATCCTAGGGTGATATATATTCTATTTTTGTAGAAGATGAGTTCATCTAATACTTAGTACCTTTCATCTTGGAGTTTTCCTTCTAATACATCATTTGATAATGCATCCTTGGCATATTCTACAATTATGGAATATTTCCATTCGATGGAGATATCCATCACGCAGCCTAGATGGGGTCTTTGTGATAGGGCATCGGCTACAACATTATTTTTCCCTTCCATGTACTCAATGTCAAAGTCAGACGCTTGTAATTTGCTGACCCATTTTTGTTGTCTGTCATTTATATCTTTCTACTTTAGGAAGAACCTCAAGCTATTATGATCAATCTTTACAATGAACCTCGCACAAACTAGGTATTGTCTAAATTTTGTTGGGGCATACAGTATTTGCTAACCTTTCTTTATCATATATGGAGTAGTTCTTTTCGGTTTCTTTCAGTTTTCAACTTTCAAAAGCTATAGGATATTTATTTTGCATTAATACTGCTCCAACACTTCCGGAAGCGTCACATTCTAACTCAAATGGTAATGAGAAGTCAGGAATGACCAAAAGTGGGCATGAACTCATTATTTCCTTTAGATTTTCAAAGGCTCGTTGGGCCTCTGTACTCCATAAGAATGCACCTTTCTTGGTAAGTCTGTTAGTGGGGCCGTTGACTTTGAGAAACCTTTAACGAATCTTCTATAGTAGCTACAAAGTCCCAAAAATCCTCTTAGATGAGTTAAAGTCCTTGGTCTTGGCCAATCCTTAATGGCTTTAATCATTTCTTCATCAACGCTGACTCCTTCGGCACTGATTTTGTCCTAGATAAAATTAACTCTAATCCAAATTCATATTTGGACATTTTGGCAAACAATGATTATAGTTCAAGTATCCCCAACACTTCATCAATGTGTCTTAGGTCTTCTTCCCAATTTTTACTATAAATCAGTATGTCGTCGAAGAATACCAAGAGGAACTTTTTGAGTTGTTTGCTAAAAAGGTGGTTCATGCAAGATTAGAAGGTAGCAGGGGCATTAGTCAATCCGAAAGGCAAGACAAGGAACTCAAAGTGCCCAAAATGACATCTAAAAGTTGCTTTGTGGACATCCTCCATTCTTACCCTAATTTGGTGGTACCCTGAACATAGGTCAGATTTTGAGAAGTATACTGCCCAATGAAGCTCATCAATTAGTTCATCTACCCTATGAATGGAATAACGGTTCTTAATGGTCTTCTTATTAAGGGCCCTATAATCAATGCACATCCTCATGGCATCATCTTTCTTTTCTACTAATACTACAAAGGAAGCAAAGGGGCTCGAGCTAGGTCGAATATGTCCCATTTCCAATAATTCCTTTATGGTTTTCTCGATTTCTTCTTTACTTTTTCTTGGATGTCGATAAGGTGTGGTGATAACGGGTTTCGCCCCCTCTTCAAGCTCAATAGTGTGTTCAAAACCCCTTTTTGGTGGAAGTCCTGGAGGAATGTCACTAAAAAAATTGTGTTTGCCCAAGATAGGTTGGATGTCTACATGTATAGTTTTTCCTTTATTGGTTAAAGATCTATCAAGTACATACATTGTGCAGCGCATTCTACTTGACCATGTCTAAAGACTCTCTTCATTCTTTTGGATGATACTACCCTTGGGGTCCTGTTGATGCATGTTTTATGACACAACAAACATTCTAGAATAAAGAGTCCAAAGACGCTCTATCCCCTCTTGAAAAACTACCTCGTATGCTAAGATTGGGAGTAATATCATACGGTAATTCCAATGTTTAAGATGAATGCGGATGAGCTCTGTGGCTTGATGTGATTATGCTGGTAACACAAAGGGACTTATGCTAGGCTTGTTCAATTCACAATGAAGGTTTGGACAATGAAGCTCTATTATTCCGGTCGGATCAAAGAAACTAAAAAAAGGAGAAGGGTTCAGAAGCACTAATCTACTCCTAAGAATCCAAGAGACGGTATTGACTCGGTGAAACAAAACTAAACTTTGTTTCGCCACGCAGGGAACGCGCCAACTACGCAAAGCCAGTGCAATCTTCAAGGGAGAGTTGTGTTTATGATTTTCACGTCATGAATAACTACCTTCCAATCGAACAATATTTATTCAGACAGAAGTTAAGAATCCACAAAGTAAGCTCAGGCTAACTTTACGCATTGAACGAAAATCATCCGTTCAAAGAAAGTATGAGCAAAAAGTTTCACCATAAATCAATACTTATCAAATCTTGCATTCATCTAGCATACATGAAATAAAATCTAAACTATGATGAGGGATAAGAACCATGACAACTCCAAAATAAGAGAAGCAATCACCATCAGAACAATGCATGCATTACTTATTACTTTGGCAATCTTACAACAGTTGCTTATCTCAACATGTTTTGCAACATGCTCCCATGCTTTACAAATGAGGGGTTGAGCTCAATTTATAGGCTCCCCATTTATAATTCAATGGCCAAGATTAATTTGGAATCAACGGCCAAGATTACAAATAAAACCCTAATTAGGGTTTGCTACCCTTCGACCAATGAGAAAATTGCATTCGAGGACACTTGTCCTTTTTACCAAATACGAACAAATAGATAAAATAGAAAGTTGTTGCATGTTGATTTGGAATGATTTGATTGGTTGGAAGATGACGAAGCGCCACCTCAACGTGCTAGATGTCTTCCTTGGTCGCTTTGTTGTTCTTGCCTTAGAATATTTTTCTTGCCGATGACTTTATCCTTTGTGCTTTGATCTTGGATTACTTTGGCTTCTTCTCACCTCGCCTCTTTCTTTCTGGATTGCTTTGGAATTTCTCCAAGTGCCTATTCAATGTTGAGCGCGTGGGAGGAGAGGCAAGCATATACAAAAGTGATGTAGCGAAGATTTCTTTTCGTTCAGCCCTCCTTGAATAATTGGTTCTTTCTTTGTTCAGACCTCCTTTGCCTTGTGTAATCATCCACCTGCAGTAAAACAAAACAAATTTATTTTAGATAACTAAGCTTTGAAAGATTTTTACTAATTTCATTTGGCCACATTTTTCCTTCGTCCAATTTATTTGGCCATATTTTCTTGCCGTTCATTTTGTTTGGCCAAGAATTTCTAATCGTTTTCCAAAAATTATTTGGCCATAAATATTTCTCGTCCAAGATTTCTCTAGCCACGTCCAACTTTTATTTGGCCATAAATTGCCTCTTGTCTAAGATTATTTTGCCATGTCCACAATTTTCCTAGCCATGTACAACATTTCTCTAGTCATAAATTGTCTCTTGTCCAAAATTATTTGGCCATTGTCCAAAATTATTTTACCATTATCCTCTTTTGTTGGCCATATTTTCTTGCCGTCCGATTTTATTTGGCCATGAACTTCTCTTGATTTTCGACAATTTTCTTGCCATGTCCAATTTTATTCTAGACACGTCCAACATTTCTTGGCCATAAATTGCCTCTTGTCTAAAATTATTTTGCCATGTCCACAATTTTCCTAGCCATTTGCCTTTTCAAAAATTTTCTAGCCAAAATTCATTTCAACTTCCTAGGCACTCTGGATTTGGACTTAGGCAAATTTTCCTTCTTTTCAAGCATGGTGAAATTTTAAAGTGTCAAGCATGTAAATTTTGATTTGTCCAAGGTTTAGACTTAGGCAAAATTTTAATTTTTTTTTTTTTTTCACTCTCCAATACATGGCGGATTTGCTAGTTGTTTTGGCCACTTAATTTTTTCTAATTTTCTCATACCAATTTATCATGAACTAGACTGAATTTTCCAAGTGTTGGGCTATTTTCTTGGGGCGGACTTTAGCATTTTCCTTGCCACTTCATCCTTCCTTGGCTATGCCTTAGTCAAATTTCTCTTTTGCTCAAAGGGGCGGACTTTGATCTTTATTAAGCCACTTCTTTTATGTCTATGGTAGACTTGAGGTCTTCTCTTGCCATTTATCTTTTGAGTAGGGGCGGACTTCACTTGTTTCTTTGCCATTTAGTGCTTTGTCCAAGGGCGGACTTAGGCTGTTGGCTAACCATTGGACACTTATCTCAAGGTGGACTTCCTTTCTTGGCATGCCATTTCACATTTTATATTACCATACAAGGGCGGACTTTACCATTTTGATTGCCATTCCAACATTGCCATGGGCGGAGTTTCCTAGTTGGCTCGCCATTTACCTTTTAGTCTTGGGCGGACTTCACAGAATTTTTTTGGCCATTGACCTTTTGGCTTAGACATTTTCTTCTCTTTCCATGGGCGGACTTCAGCTTGTGCCTAGCCATTGCATTCTTTGACAGGGCGGACTTACCAGATATCATTGCCATTTAATGCTTATGGCTGGGCGGAGTTCATTGTTTCCCCTGCCATTTCCTCATTTCCTTAGGCAAATCCTTCTTTCTCCATGGGCGGACTTCATCATGTGACTGTCCATTGCTTCAGATTTTATGCCATTGTCCCCCTTTAGCTGAAGCTTCACCATTGACTGTGAGCTGAAAGTCTTCCATACTTAGGCGAATATCTCAGTCAGTTCTTTATGCCTCTACCATGACCAGTTCGCCATGAATGCTCAGATTTTTCACGAATTTCCAGATTTGTTCAGATTTCTTGACGAATTTCATCAAATCTTCAACCATCTTTAGTGCTTTTACCAGATTTCCCTGTGATTTTCCAGAATTTCTCACCATTTTTGAACGAATTTTCCAGATTTTTGAACTTTTTTATGTGATTTTCCAAATTTTACCAAAATTTCAAAAAATCTTCGAATCGATTTTCTGAGAGTTTCGTTGCTCGTTTCGAACTTCTGAGTGCGTTTTCGAAACTCGTGACCCTTCTAAAAATAGAAACTTTCTAAAAATAGAATTTTTCCAAAAATAGCAACTTTCCAAAAATAGACCCTAAAAAATAGGGATCCCAAAATTGCCCAAAAGTGCCAAAAAAGTAGGTCCTAAAAAATAGGGGGCCTGGGGTGAGAAAACCCTAAAAACTTGGAGGTGTCGGATTTGACTGAAACGACAGTCGATCTTCGTCTCACAGGTCTTCTAAGCACAATGGCGATGTTCATTCAGTGATTCAGGCTAAAATTCATTGACTCGATTCGGGTGACCATTCAAAATTAAGACTCCTCATTGCAAAAAGACTGGCGATAAGCAGTTGCGATGCCAAGGCAAAACCAAAAGCGAAAAACAACGAAGGGTCCCCATTTGCAATGGGGCGATGTGTGAAAAGGTCACAACAGGTCCCATCAGCTAAACCTTGTAAGATCATCACTTGACCGTTGTGTTGAAAACAAAGCTCCATCTTTTCGAAGTCTTGGTAACATCTCCCTAAAGAGTGCAACCATTGGATTCCTAACACCACTTAGATATCACCCATGTTTACCATGTAGAAATCCTCCTTTAATTTGATGTCTTCCTAAGTTAATACTTAGTTGTTGGATTCTTTGTGTGCATGGAGTAGTAAATCCATCCGCCATGACCACTTTAAAACCTTCAAAAAAAATTGTTTCTAATTTAATTCTTGTCAAAAGACTTTTGTCGATTAAGTTGTGAGTGGCGCCGCTATCCACTAGGGCAATCACTTTTTGTCCTTTTACAACACTACGGATTCTAAAAGGGTGGTATTTGGCTGCTCCTGAAAGTGTGGCTAATGTACCACTTGCATTTTCATCCTTTTGTTTCCTTTTCTTCCTTTGGGTTTCATATTCTTCTTCATTTATCTCCTCATCCAATATTGCTTCTAAGTTGTGTGTTCTTCCTCTCCTTGTGCACCTATGTCCCAACTCCCATTTTTCCTTGCACTCAAAACATAATCCCCTTCTTCGGAGTTTTGTACTTTCTTCCCATGTTGTGCGTGATTGGGAAGGTAATGACTCTTGTTGCCAACTTCTTTTGTAGGGGGGTTAGTTTTTGATCTTGAAGGTATGTTCTTGGACTGGCTCTTTTCCTTTGTTGATGTGGTTTCCAACCTTAGGGCCTTTTGAATCGCATCTTGAAGAGATGTGGGGTCAAAAGCACTTACTAAACCACAAATTGACTTTGATAGTTCTTCAATAAATAGGTATGTTAGCCTTTTCTATGTAATCTCAGGTACCATGACTGAGACCTTTTGAAATTTGGTTATATAGTCTTCCATGGATCCTTCTTTTTTTTTTTGTGTTAGTTCTTTAAAGTGTCTTTTAGGGTGATTTTGGTCAAATCGGTCCATAAGCTTTTGCATAAATTTATCATAGGGCATTATGTTTTCGTGCCCTTGAGTAATCAAATCATGGTGCCCCTAGCCGTGTGTAACCCATTCCAAATGTAAGATGGAAAATTTGATGGCATCTTCTTCAGTCATGGGACTGAGACATAGATGTGTCCAATTTTTGGATCCACGAATGGGCGGTGACTTTTCCTAACCCCTCAAAGTTGAGGTGAGTCATTTTACTCACTTTTTGACGTAAATCCTTATTAGGTTGACCCCTTTCTCTTTTAGGGTTACTTCTTGTTCTAGCCTCACAATACTCTCTAAATGGAATATTCCTCTTGATTTCAGAGTCAAGTCTCGAGTAAGCTTCTGCATACTCATCTAACTTCTTCCTCTCTTGATGGTCCCTCTCTAGGTAAGAAAGTTGGTCTGGTTACCGTAGGTGTTAACCCTAGTGGAGCTCTATCGTCATTTTCTGAATGGTTAAATTTGGCATCCCTCCCATTAGTTTGGTCGGGTCAAAGAGTGTTAATTGTGTTCATATTTTGAAGGGTTTGTAGGAGTAATTGGGTTGTCTTCTCATTTTGCTCCATGAAATCCTTCAACTCATTTATGAATTATTCACCCATTTTATTAATATGAATATAGTTGTTACTTGTTGCAAGTTGTTTTCTTTCCCTTTCCAACGCCCTTTGAGCCCTTTGGAGATATTCCTAGTTTTTGCCCACAGCCTAGCAGGAACAATGCTTTGATACCAATTGTAATGTCCCCTTTGGGGATATTCCTAGTTTTTGCCCTAAAACCACAATTACAATTAAAATAAGAAATGTAATACATTTAAGAGTGTAAATTTACCAATTGAAATGCCTTTTATAAGATAAATCATGGTTTAGGTCCTGCACACAATATTAGTCACTGGAAATTGACGTTAAATCATAAGCCATGATAACATCTATTTTCACTAACATTAGTAGGCATAATGATATCATATAAACATTATTCATATTGAAATCCAATTAAAGCAATCACCATTCCAAAATGTATTCCTATAATAGTCTCATTAGGAATTCATTTGAAACGTTTGCAAACCGCAATCTCAAGGTTGGTCGCCCTTGTATTGCGAGAGCATGGAAGGTGGGTTGCCCTTCCATCCCTTAACTCACCTTGGAGGCTAATCGTCCTCCTTGATCAAGCCCGAAGGCACGAAAGGATTTCTGGTCCATTCCACCCCCCAACCTAAGAGCATGGAAGGTCGGTTGTCCATTCCATCTCTGGGTGGCGGACTTGATAAGAGCATGAAGGCTAGTCATCCTTCATCTCTCGTGAACTTGGAAGGCGGTCGTCCTTCCCATTTGCAATCCGTTTCTCATCCGTTTCTCCTAAATTCAAAATGGATTATCATATGAATCTATATATATATATATATATATATATATACGCAATTATTCCTAATTATATTTAAAACTTAATTCCCAATAATATTCTTGCTAAAAATAATATTTATTCCAATAGATCTCTTATTATTTCAAATCCTTGTTTCCCTTTTATCCAATCTGCTTGATTGATGGTCTCCACCAAATGTTTCCTCCTTATATACCCTTCATGGTGAGGTGAATAGTGACACCCTTAATAATCATTGCATCCCATACAAAGGATGCATCCCTTCCTTAATGGCTGCCTTTGTGTTTGACTTTTGATTGTTGTTTTTAATTTAATTAAAGCCCTCATTATGTAGCACTACTTTGTTAATAGGGAATCACTACTTTTATTCCTTCATTGATCCTTTTGGAAGTTAATAGGGAATCATTGCATTTATCCCTTCATTGATCCCTTTTGAATCCTTCCTTGGTAGTGTTTGTTTTAGTTCTTGTGCAAGACCAAGGGCATGACAACCAATCAAAGGGAGGTGCCTACATCTAAGTGGGGTAATTGGAGGCAACTAGGTTAGCAAAAGCCTACATGGCAATCAAGCACAAGCCAAGATGATCGGTTAAGGACATGCCAAACAATGAAACAAAAGTCAAGAAGGGGCAATCATGTTAGGTCACATGAAACACCAAGATCAAGACATAGTGAATGTCAAAAGAATATCACTTGGAGGAAAATGGGAAAGAGATTAATAAAGGCAGAGAAACACGTGGAAAACGAAGGGTAAGTTAATTGTAATCCAAATTGATTAGAGAAATGGTGGAATGCCATGTGTGGCATAAAGAACCTAGGAACAATTCAAGAGATCAAAAAACACCATCTTAAGAAATTAAGGCTTCCCAAGTTCGTGGAATGTAATGTCCCCTTCTCACTCTTAAGCAGTGGGATTGTCCATTACCCTATTCCAGAGTTCCCGTAGGCTAGTTGGAGTTGATTAGGGGACTTGGTGGCTAGCATTGGGCTTAGTGTTGATTTTCGGCAAGACTTTCTATTTTTAGCAGTGGCCAGTTTACAGTGCTTACTATTCATAGTAAGCCACAAGGCATCTCAGTGATCTTCAGTTTTGTGCCAATTGGTGTTTGGTGAGTACTTACTATTTTTAACAATTGCTATTTATAGTAAGTCTATTTTGAGAAACTGGTCTCAGGCCCATATTGTTTCAATAGTATTATTCCTAAGGTGGCATTGGAGAGAGTAAGGTTGGATTATTTAATATTTTTTTTTTATCAATCACTTAAGTTGTTTTTATTAAATAAATTTATAACTTAAGTGAGGGGGTAGGTGGTCATTGTAAAAAGTCCCTTGGAGCCTAATGTTATAACTTAACGTTGTTTTAGAAGGCAACAAAAGCAAAATAGTTTCCTTATGAGCAATTGGACACCCAAAGGGAGGTATAAGGTATTAAAAATTAATAAAAAATTAATAAAAAATTAAAAAAGCTCATAAGGAGGGCGTTGGAATTGGAGGGAAAAGTATTCAAACCCAAAGTTGCCCTAATTTCCCTCTCACCTTCTATAAAGTTGTTTTTTGGCTCTCATTTGCTCATCTTCTATTTGGCAACTAAACAGAATGCTGCTGGAATGACTCCAGAGTACTTGGGCTGCATGTTGAGGACGAAAACCCTCGCCGTATTGAGCTGGTTTCGGTGGTGAAAGATCCACCCTAGCCGGATTCGAGTGTTTCCATCCATGGATCACACAGTGCTTCAACAAAATTCTGAATTTCTAAGTTTTGGGTGATGAAAGATGACGATTTTTGTGGTATTTTGATTTGGGTTTGTTGGTGTGAGCTTGGTTTGAGGTTAGGCTGTTTTTGGTGGTGTTTTCTAGGAGTTTTGGTGTGATTTCTAAGGTCTGATATACCATATCAGAGGTTCTGTAAACTCTGATTTTTACAATAGCTGAAGCACATATCTGTTCATAGCTCCGTCAGTGATTGGCACATCATTTTGGGCAATAGTGTGTTAGATTCCTCTCTCTAGGGCGCCATCTTTCAAGCCATCATACAGGGTATTTGGTGAGATTCTGATTTTTAGAACCAAATCACCCTCTATAGGAGCCATATCATTCTGGGCATTCAAGACTGAGGTTTGCTGTTGCATAAACCTCATAATCAGTCTGTTTCCAATGTTGGTATTGCTGTTTTGGAGGCATTGGAAACCAGGGACTTTGGTCCGAATTCCTTTGTGGAGTTTTGGGAGCTCTTATGTATTGTTTGCTGCTGTTATGAATCAATAACCAGGTCTGCAGCTTCATATATCAGGTCTGAAAATGCAATCTAATATTCTGATTTCAATCTGAAATAATTGCTCCTTATAGATGATGTTATCTGTTATGAATGATAATGTTATCTATTAGTTTCCTTCTCTATTTGCAATGTTCTATATGCTGCTATACATCTCGAAAATGCATTTGAAAACATACACAAACACATCAGCATTCACACAATCAGCAAGCAGAGAGTTTCAAAAAAAATCAGGGGTGTATGTTACATGGAATCAAGGAATGATGGTGGCATTGAGCAAACCAAGGAAATTTTTATCAAACATTAGAATCACCAAAGAAACAAACCAGCCAAAAAGCATCAAGTATCCATGAAAATCAAAGAAAGAATATTCTAAAAGCGTAAGAGACAAAGGTAACAGGGGATTGCCATTTTTGGAGACCTAGTAGTTGGATGTTATGTAAGTACTTGAACAAGGAAGATTGTGGAACCTGGTAGCTTCACTTGGTTATCAATACTCATTATGTAATGCAAAGCTAGGCGACCATTGTCAGGTGACTAAGTAGAACAATAGAGTCACTTCCTCTACTTTGGCTTCATGCTTGGAAGTTGGAGGAAAAGTCAAGATGTTGAGGAGACCATTAGAGATGAACAGTCAACCCTAAAACCTTGCAATGCAGTTAATTAATTGAGATAGTTTGTTGCATGAAGTATCTAACTTGTATTGTATTCTATTCTTCATTCCTTTATTTGAGGATTAGTAACTTGGAGGGTCAAGACTAAACAAGTCCAACTTGGTGAAGGTGCAAGTGATACCATGGTAGTGGATTCCTTCAGTTGATTTAACTCAAAGAAAGAGAATAATAATAATTATGATCTATGGTAGGATGATTTTAACCCATTCATATATCATATCTTGTAACATATTACATGAAAGTTAGCACACAAGAAAAATCTAGTCACAATCATTCTAACAAAAGCAAGGAGATGTTCTATACACCTAGATATGACAATACTATGGAAATGGAGTTGCTATTTATATTCTCATCCTATAGATAGAATGTAATGTTAAAAATTTCAATCACAACATATAATTGCCTAATGCTGAATAACATCAAATTACACACACAAAACATTGAAATTAAAAACAATGGAAACAATGAAAATGAGACAAATACTTTACACTTGTATATCGCTTCACATTCCTTCGAAAGCATTCAAGCAATCTCTACAACTAGTCCTTCAACTGCACGGAAATATTACACTGCTTTGAGCTATTGAACTTCTATCCTGCATCCATCTTTAAGCTATTCAACTAAAATATCTAATCTTCCAAAATAGAAATCTTATATAACACGGGAGATGACTTGGAAGGCAAGTCCAAATCATTAGTGATTATCTACACTTTATTAGACTTATTTAACTAAATAAAAGACTTTCACTTTAATCACTAAAGTTAATTACAAAATAGAAATAACTCGAACTACTTGCATGTTCACACTAAACCTCTGTGTTTCGAACTAAACTAAAAAGCTTCACATGTAGTTTTGTAATGTCCCCTTATAAAACTATTCCTAAAAACATAAGAGCACAAGTTAGGACATATAATTTATTTTACCAACACATGTAAAATTGCCTTGAAGACCTTGCACACATCATGCATAACAAGCAAATGCCACACAAAATCCTTGTTCATAGTTGGATTATTTCAGATTGTACATTTTAAGAATAAGACAAATGAAATGCATTATCATCTAGTGCATAAACTAACATAATCTGATATGACTTATTACTCTTGATCGGAATAGATCTTTGCCTTGTTTCCTCTTTCCTAACCTCATTGGATGGTAGGTTTATTGTGCCAAGGGCGCGTGCACGATCTCAAAGTGGACTCCCTCAAGGTTTCCTACCTGTCTTGGGACCGTCCATCAATGGAGGCATTTACCAGCCTTTCCCTCCACAAACTCCCTATCCTTATTGAGTGCTAGCGAAAGGGAATTTTGGCCCAAAGTCTATTCTTAGAGTAAAGTCATAGTAGCATTAAGAAGGCACAATAATTGTTGTAAGCAACATTATTGTGACATTGACAAATAATATCCATTTATTTCTATATGTGGAATTTGACATTCACTTATGCTGTAGAGATGAACTCAATATATATAGACAAGCAAACGTGTCATTTAATCTCTCTATGCATTCACTTATCCTATCGAATTCGCAAATCATCACAAATTAGAACATTCACTGATATTGATTCTAATAAGATATGAATTAGGCACTACACTGTAACCCACTGTCAGGGGAGCTAGAATTTGATTATATAAACCTCAATGTTATATCAGTTGGTTGAGGGTACTTACCTCTGATCGTCGTACTAACTGGACTTCTTTCAGACTTATTTTCCTGAGCCCAATCTTTGATGCAATGATGTATCTTCCTAAGATTCAATTGTTCTTGTTTCTTTGCACTCAAAAGATATCGTTAGTGTAACTCAACAGATAAGAATCTATCATTCGTAATTATATTAAGCATCATAATTATTTATAAGGCTCAATAATTGCTGCAAGCATCATTATTGGATAACCGTCACATATTATGTTATATATATATATATATATATATAATTGGTATGTGTCCACCTTCTATGAGGTTTTTATGAGTCTCAATCTATATATACATATACATATAAATATATAGTTATCAATTACCAAAATATATTTATCATCATATGAATTACATATACAATGAATATTTTATATTTAATTTATACTTATCTTAGATATATATATTAAACATATATCTCAATTACTAACCTTTACTAACTTCTTAATCCATTCCTTTATTACCATTTATCCATTCTTTGATTAGACTTCACATAATTTGTAATCATCTATTTTAGAGATTACGTGCCCTCATGTCTTGATCGGTCTGCAGACATCCTTCTTCTCTTTTTCCCATTGTGCCACCTCCTCTTCCCTATGTTCTACTTTCCTTATCTTCCCACCTTATTCCTCACTTGCATCATATATATATTTTATGAAAATGGGCATCTTTGAAAAAGATCCCTTTATGCTGATTACCTTCTAAATGCTTTATTTGTCTTTTATTCCCCATCGTATCTCCTCCTAACTTCCAGCGATGCCTTCCCTTAA
>VDFB02332364.1:0-16694 GCA_007258455.2 Sequoia sempervirens
ATTTTCTATGTGTTGTTATTGGTAAACATGGTATGCCTTGATCTTTTCAGATTCATTACCTATGCAATGGGAGTTCCTGGATGTGTTTTTTCTTCTTCAACTTATTGGCACATGGAGCTTGTAGTTGTTGTTGATGATTTGGTTATGGAGTGGCATGAGTTTGTTGATGTTGATACCTTGGAGGTATGTGTGATTGGATGGATTAGCACTTGTTGTGGGTGTTATTTTCAATCATGTGTGTTAATCATTTGGATGGGAGTAGTCACTTTTCTTGTTGCTATTCTAGCTAATGTTCTATCTTGTTTCTGGAGAATGTCTTCACGGTTGTAGTCATTTACACATTTACACCTATTGCAATGAAATATGTAATCTATTTTCCTCCTCTTTGTCCACTTACTATTTGCTACAGGCCTCTCTAACTACTCTCCAAAATATTTTTTGGATGTGCTTTGATATTCTTTGTTATTCTCTTCTATTCCCCCCTATTTGTTGTTGTTCATACCTCCTTTTTCCTCTATTTTGTCCTCCTCCTTCTGTTGTTTTGTTCTTCTTCTCCCCACCACCAAAAATCTAGAAGCTTCCCCTAAAAATTCTCCAAAAATCTTGCCTAAAACAGTTGCAATGTTCAAAACCTTTCATAAATACCCCCAACTACTTCTTTTAAACTCAAAACTCCTGCTCAAGTTTACCCTTTTTAATTTTTGTTGTTGCTCCTCATTAAATAAGCATACGATAAGGTAGTTTGTTGTCCCTAAATCAAAACAAAATTTAAAATTTAAATTTAAAACTTCTAAAAAAAATTGATGCCCTTGCATCACAATTATTTATTATTTTAATATTTAATATTGAAAACTTTAATAAATATTAATTTAAAAAAAAATAAAATAAGATATTTTATAAATAAATATTTATCAATAATAAATTATAAAATAAAAGACCTATTTAAACATAATGACACTTAAAACATTTGTTAACGAAGAAAACATGAATCCTAACCATATATGCATATACAAAGTATTAAAGATCCTTACTAATATTTTAACTTTTAAAAAACTTAAATATATATTCTAAATCATCTTAAAATTGCTTTCAAATGTCTGCTAGTTAAACCTTTCGACTCTCTAACGTCTTTTTCTATTAACAATTTTCTTTTAAATATATAATATTATCTCTCTACTATTTTAGAATTACAAAGATGATTTAATCTCCCGCTTTAGTAACCAACTTCAATATCCCAACGTTTTATTCCCCCCTCTTTTAAACCGCCCTTCTCTAATTTTACCAAGGTTTAAAAAATAAATAAAAATATAGACGTCCATTCAAATTTCTCCTGTAAGTTACCGGACGAGTATAAAGCACCAAGCTTTCTCCTTTAACTTGGAGATATACATTTCGTTGCACCAGGCCTTAGAGCTTTAGAAATTGGCGCTAAAAATGGAACAGCGATCATCATCATCTCCATGTGCAGCATGTAAACTGCGAAGAAGAAGATGTACAGAAAGCTGCATGTTGGCTCCTTTCTTTCCCCCAAATGACACACAGCAATTTCAAGTGGCTCACGCAGTATTTGGAGCAAGTAATATCATCAAAATGCTAGAAATAATTCCAATGGAGAGGAGAGGAGATGCAGCTAACAGCTTGGTGTATGAAGCGAATGCAAGGCATAGAGATCCAGTCTATGGCTGTGCTGGAATAGTTACACAGCTGCAACATCAGCTTGTCAAAGTGCAGGAGGAAAACGTCTGGCTGCAAGCAGAGCTTTTCAAATTGCAGGCGGAAAAGGCCAATGTGCAGCAAGAGCTCAATGGAGCTGCTGCATTCACTGGCTTTTTGGAGCCACAGTCTGAGACCAGAGGTCCATTATGAATATATCACATTCCACTCAACTGCTAATGATCTTTATACTTAATCACAGTAGTATAATTTGTATCCATCTTTTGTTCTTCTAGATTAGAGGTGTTCTACAGTCACAGCGGAGGAAAGAGCCTCGGTCAATAAAAACAAAATCCATTTAAATTGACGGTCTGGTCTTCTGCCTGTTGTCGGTGATATTAAAGCGATCTTTTGCCTGTTGTGCTGGCAGTGATATTAAAGCGATCTTTTGCCTGATGTCTGATATTAACGCATCTTATGTTCGCCATCAATACTAAAATAATCGTGTGTAACGTTTGATATTAATGTGTCTACTATTATGTGTAACATATGATATTAAAACATCAAATATCATGTGTAAAGTCTGATATAACAGCGTTTAGTGTTTAGATTAAATGCAATCTTAAATGAAATCATATTTGCACGCTCGCTTTATTCCCTATAAATCTACAAAATTTCCTCTCCATTTTACCTCTCTACAATATTCTTTTAGGCCCTGCTCAATTTTGATGGCACCCTCTGTTCAAATTTGAGGCATTTGAAACCATTTTCTCATCATACGGTAGAAAATAGCTGTTAAATGGCTGTATTTTAGACGGAGCTTGCAGTGGATTCGTGCAAATTTATAAGATCCAGGTGACAAGCTTTTCAATTAGAAGGTCAGGGTATTATTTTCCTTTTATTTAAATTTAAATTGCTCCTTTATGCGGTGTATACTCTGGCTCACGGCAGGTTTTCTTGTAATACTTGCTCTGTTTGTCTTAATTTTGCTTTGATTAGTTAAGTTTTGTACAATTCGTGCAATATTTGCTTGGATTTGATTTTTCAAAGATTGCTTAATTTTTTTGTTGTATGCAGTATGTTATTTGTGTAGCTTGGCAGAAGTTCGATCTGATTTTTTCAGTCTTTGCGGAATCTCAAAGTAAGATTTCCTCACTTTGCCATAGATTTCTTCTTTTTCTTCCAAATTTAAAACAGTGATACTGTTTCATTTGAAATTTGTTTGACTATTTGTAAGCGTTTTCTATTTTGAATCAGAAGACCGGAAGCCTGAAAGTAAACAGTCTGCACCTTGTTTGTTTTTTTGAATAAAGAGCTCGCGTTTGCTTGTGTTTAAACTAGCTGGAAACTGCAGCTATATTTGCTTCTTTTCGGAAGCCGCTGTACCATTTGGTTTATATTTGTTTCCTTCAGACTTAAATTTTCCAGTGATTACTTTTACCCCATATTGTGTTATGTATTTACTTTCTTTACCTATGTTTCACAACCTTCTCTCCGGGTAACTCTGATTTGCTTGGCTTAATTCAAATTTTACAGGATTTTATGTGTCTATCGCTTAATATAAATTCCTTTCATTTTTTCACCATTTTGTGCAAATGTTGCTAGTATTTCCTAATTTTACTTCATTTACTTCATTTTGTAGCAATTCATACCATCTTTGCTTCCTTTGGCGTAAATTTTTCCATTAATTTACCCTCCTCTTATTTTGTAAAATATTGGTTTCGTTTGAGACAGCTCTGTCTTATTTACTATTATTTTCTTTGGTACAACATATCTTTATATAAAACTAATTGCTTCATTTGGCGAAAGTTTACCGTATTTTCCAGTAGAAGATACCTTTTATATAGCTTTGAGTTGTTTATATTTTCATAAATTTGTGCGTAAAATTTTCTTTTCTTGATATCATTTTGTTCCATTTAGTTAATTTATCTGCATTATTTTCATGCTGCGTTTTCTCCTCGTCATAATTATGCTTGATAGCTTCAATGTTTGTTCAGTTCGTCAAAAAGTTTTTCCATCAACTAGGATTTGTTGGTTCACAATAAGTTTTTTTGGTTGTTTGCAGATTTGCCTAAAGATATTGAATAAATATATGCCCTGATTAATACTGTGCAATTTTCCATCATATTTAAAATTTTGTTAAATCATTAAGAATTTGTTTCTGTAAATTTGTAATGCTCGTGACATCTGCAAAAGTGGTATGTTCAATTTATAGTAGTAGAAAGGTTTGTATCGACATTCTTTCAATGACTTTAATGGTACAATTCACTGCTCTAAATATCTTGACTGGTGTTTTCTATTGGCTTAGATATCTGAGCATTAACTACAGTGTATTCTTGAGGATTTGTTTTTTATGACTAAGAAAAAGAGCATAGTTGGGAATATATAACTGCTGAGTAAAACATTAACTTGATTGATTTGTAGTTAAAATTAAAAACATTTCTTTGCCAACATCATTGGCCAAGCCTGTGTATCAAAACGCCTGAAGAAACAGATTGATTTCAGTTTTTGTTGCATACCTTAGAAATGTTTTTAATCTACTATAAGCATTTGTTATTGGAAGGCTGGAATCATTCCGTGGTTATTTGCATTGTATGAGATCCTCTAAAAAAAAATTCATGTGTTAAGTTATCCTCACATGACTAAATCAAATCTTTCAAAGTGTTTGTGTTAAATTATTACCATTTTTTTTTTTGTGTTTTATGCTTTAATTCTGATATATAAGAAAGAGATATAAATAATATATATTTCTAAATAGAAAAAAATAATAATAATTTTATATTTAAATATGATCAAAATAAAAGTATTTTATTCTTTTTAATATTTTAAAGTAAAAATATATTGAAGATTAATCCAAACAAAGTTGTTTCTTACATTATAAGAATAAAATAAATAAAGATAAAATAGTATTAGTTCAACTTTATCTAATGATAAACTATAGAGATTGTGAATGCTACTCACACATTTTAATATTCAATTTTTTATCTTCATACTCTTAAAAAAAAAAAAAAACTTTTTTAAGAATAAAATCTCATAAATATTACAAATCTTAATCAAAATATTATTATTATATTTTTTTGGATAATTCTAACAGTCATAAGTCAAGGGTGACTTGTGAAACATTATATGCTAAATTTTTCAATATGAATATGAATTGGCTGGTAAAATCTTTTGTACAATATATTTTACTTTTCTACAAGCAAAAAGAAAATTCTTGCCAATTGGTATTTCAGGTATATGGAGAAGATCTAGACTAGATAGGTCTTAATGCAAGAATTTTTCTCATTTGCAATTGTGAATGGTCTCACAAGTTTTTGTAGAAGTGGTTGGAATTTGGTGCACCTGAAAAATTAAATGGGATATTGATACTATATCTCCCCTAGAATATATATCCTAAAATATTCTTATTATGTTCAAAACTTAAAATAATATGGGTGAAAATTCTAAGGTAGTTAGGATGAATTTTCCACATTTTATGGAGTATTAAAAGATTGCTTCTCCAATCAATTATGTATATTTTTTTTTTAAAAAAAAAAAGAGTATACTTCAAAATATAAATAGAAAAACTAAACATTAATATTATTAAATATTCTTGAATACCACAAATGAAAGATAATTTTAGTATTTCATAATTTTTTTTGCTTTTAAAGACATAAATTGATAGAGTTCATAAAAAATATGTCGGACGCCTATTATTACTATTAATAATAAAGTTAATAATTAGAGTTAATATTTTTTTTTACTTCGTAAGAGAGAGTATATTGATAAACTAGAAAGATTTACAAACATCTACTATGCAGGATATGAGATTGGACACCAAACCAAAATTTACCACCAAGGCAAGCTACACCCAAACATTAACATCCATGAGACCACCATACCGAAGCAATTTCCTATAGTGCAAGAAAAAATGGTGTCTTTCCACGCCACCCCACCATTCAAACAATGCAAAACCATTCATACTTAGACTATACTAGCAAAATTCCCATCCTTGGCATGACATAATTATTGTGATGGAAGTTAACATTTTTACAAAGAGCCAGATGTATGCCATACCCAACAAGGCCAAGAACCACCACATCAAAACATTATAGAGATGGAGACATAGCACATTCAACAAACCCAAACCTGACACTAGAGCAAAATGGAAACAAAGGACACCCAACATTTATAGAAATCCATTTTATTTCGTAAAGGCATCAAATTCCTTGACCCAATCAAGTCACTGACCTCTTCCAGATGAAAGACCTTCTTTAAAAAACTCACCACAATTGCAACTATCATTTTGTGTCTCGCCAGGGCCATCCCCTCTAAATCGAGAAGGAAAGGGTAAATTTTGATTACCTCACCTGATTTCTTTACCAGGTCCATGTCGCATGGCTACGGGGCTCCCTTGCCTGGAATAGACACCTTGAAAACCTCCTCCATGCCGCCTAGCAAATCCTTTTTGAATAATTTTCCCATCAAACTTTTTGCCTCCACCTTGGGCACTTGGTTGTCTAGAATAGAGGTCAAAAACCTTGAAGCCACCTGCGAATTCACTCTAAAAACCTCCTTGTGCTCTAGATGCCCCTTGCCAAGCACCATTTTCACAGCCACGACCATAAATGGGTCAATGTTTAGCAAAATGCACTTGAGGTGCTAGTTTGTAACCTCACGAAAAGAATTTTGGTGATCCTTGCAATCTAGGGCTATTGGGGTATCCACCCCAAAATAAACCACTGATTCCATCAACATCTTGACAATGAATTTTGAGCGTTCAACCATTTTTGTTCTACATCTTGAAGCCAGCTGGAGAACTCAACAAACACAGAGAGAACTGGTAATGTCACCCACGCCACCTTCAAACTTGAATGGGAATGCACCACATTAATCACCTACTTTATTATTCTCTACACAGCCAATGTGCCAACAATATGATAAGTTGCAGATGCTAAGGCCACCATCACTCAAGTGAATGAGCACACGTTGAGGCGAGGAGAGTAGTCTAATCAAATGTTTTGGAAATAAAGCAAATCATCCCTAGCCTCCACTGGTACCACATCATGATGGCTCATAAAAACTCCCAACTCACCATCGTACATGTAATGAAAGGACCGCACCTTGCATGTTTGAGCAATAACTAGCACGAAGCCTAACCCCCATCCACCTCAATCCAGTCCACTTAAAGATGTTATGTGGCCATTCATCCACCCTACCTCCCATAATAATTAGAGTTAATAGTTAATAATAACTAACTTATAATAAAATATTATTAAAAAAATAATATAATATATTATTAATTAATAATTTGATATAAAATAATAATAATTTTATTAATATTGATTATTTAAAGTTAATATTTATACATACATTATTTATGAATTTATTGTTATTATAATTTATTAATAATATTTCTAAAAAGTTAATTTTAATAATAATAGAGTTAATTTATTAATAATAATTACTAATACCTATAATAATAATATTTGTTTATAATAATAGTTGATAATAAATTTAATTAACTTATAATTAAGGTTAAATTATTAATAATACATTTATTTTATTAGAATAATTTAATTAACTATAAATAATTATAATTGGGACTATGGTTATTTTCTTATTATTATTAAGTATTATAATAATTTATTATAATTATTAAAAGTTATCTATATATCTAAATATTATTATAATAAGGATTAGGGTTCTAGATTTAAGGATATGATTAGGATTAGGATTAAGATTATTGTTAGAGTAAGGGTTAAGGTAAGATATACAATATAGGTTTGGGTTAGGGTTAATATTAGAGGTATATTTAGGGTTACGATTAGAGATAGAATTATGGTTAGTGGTAGGATTATGGTTTATATTAAGATTATAGAGATAAAATTAAGATTAAGATTAGGGTTAGGGGTAGATTTATAATTATAGATAGAATTTGAGTTAGGGTTAGGGTTTAAATTAGGGTTAGCATTAAGATTAGAAATAATATATGGGTTAGGGTTAGGTTCAATGTTAGAGTTAGAATTTCAAATAGAATTAGGGTTAAGGTTATGGTTATATATAGAATTAGAGTCAACAATATGGTCATGGTTAAGGTTTTGATTATGGTTAGGGTTAAGATTAGGGTTAATGTTAGAATGACCATAATGCATATTGAATTATAACCCTATTCTAATTGAATCATAGACCTAACAATAATTAAAGCCTAACCATAATCATTTTTGTACCACAAACATAACCTTGACCCCAAGCTTTATTATAGAACCCTAACCCAAACCTAAACCTAGTCCTAATTTCAAACCTTAACCCTAATCTTAACCCTTACTATAATTAAAATATAATCTTAATTGAATCCTAACCCTTATATTAACCATTAACCTAATTAAATCCTAACCCTAATTAAAATTAAATCCTAATTAAACTTGAACCCTAACCCTATCCTAACCTTAATCATAACCTTAATTGAATGTGAACCCTAACCCTAACCCTATTTGAACACTAACCTTTTAACCATGACCCCAAGCTTTATTGTACAACCCTAAACCTTACCCTATTTGAGCCATAATTAAGCCCTAACCCTAATTATAATCATATTTCTAACACTAACCATAATTCTAATGGTAACCTTAATTCTAACTATAAGCCTAATTGAACCCTACTTCCAAATCTAACCCTAACCCTAAATATAATTGAACCCTAACTTTATTCCCTATTAAATCCTAATCGAAATTGAATGGTAACCTTAACCGTAACCCTAATTAATAATAAGGTTATAAGTAGAATTAGGGTTTAGTTAAGGTTAGGGATAGAATTAGCGTTATGGTTAGTGTTAGGGTTAGGGTTAAATTAGGGTTAGAGATCAATTATGGTAAGGGTTAGTATTTAATTAAGGTTATAGGTAGAATTATATTTTCCATTTGGTATTTCAAGCATGTTATTGGTAATTGGTATTTTAAGTATAAAATATCTTAATTGTAACACTAATTCCTTTTCTACCCCTAACTCTAATTTCGTCTATAATCCTAACCCAGACCATGATATATACTAATATAATAATTGTAACTCTTAACTCTAATCGTAACCCTTACCCTTATCTTAAATCTAACCCTAATCTTGTTTGTGAGTTAAAATGACACTGAGAGGGGGGGGTGAATCAATGTCTTAACAGATTTGACCAATTTTCACATATTCAAAAACATAGCTTGGATTTTATCTCAATATTATTCTCATTAATGCATTCATGAGTTGAATGTAATCATTCATAAACAGAATTGAGAAAAGTAATAAACCCAATAGTGAATTGAAACAACAACAACACAAAAAAGTAGAGAGCACATAGAAGAACCAAGATACAAAAGATTTGTCGAGTGGAAAACCCTCCTGGGGTAGAAAAACCACTCCTAAACTACCTTACTGGCTTAATCTTCAAAACCACTTTTAGCAATTCCTTATAGGCTAAATTTTTGAGCAACAACACAAGGAGCACCAACCCCTCATTTAGAGACAACAATCTCAAGGAGCACCAACCCCTTACTCAGATTACAGAATTACAATAAAAATATATCAGAGGATCTCTCTGTTTACAGTTAAGTTCATAACACTCTACTTCTAATACTCTAGGAGCAATGTCCCAGTATTACATCTAGTTCCCTCTCTTGATTACGGCCAGAATAACTATCTCTCAAAATTACAAGCCAGCAGCATCTTCACAATTTTCAACACTGGTTTTTATATACATTTCAAGTATGTCTGTTATCAAGAAATCTTCAACAAGCATTTTTCACAAGATTCTAAAACTCTCTTGCTATTTTTAGAATCTGAAGCTGGATAATGATGATCTGTAGATGATGGTAAAAATCAGAGTAATGCATATCCTGAAAGCTTTAATTTCTGTGCTGAGTCAGGAGATTTCAAATTGTAACTGAAAGATTTTCATCAAAGCCATGTCTACCTACAACAGAAAATCATAACCTCTAAAATCTTAGAGAATACCTTGCCAGAGATTCGATACCAACCAAAGAATTTTGTATGCAACTATATTTAGAAAAATCCATTAAATAAAAAATGCAACAACTCAAAAAGAAACTCGATGAATATCCTGTTATGTAACCGTTCTGAGATTTGATGCCAATCCATGATGACAACCACAGAGTTTTGAGTCTTCGTAACTATTCGCTGAGACAACAATATAGTTCTGTCGAAGGCAATTAAATTGCCAAACAATCCCTTTAGATATCGCTTTCGCCAAGAGCCATCAGAGTCGGGAAGAACACATAACGAATACATCATGTCTCATCGATAGGCTTCCTTAGAGTATTATTCATTCGCTGTCGCTGTGACATCCTGCTATTGGGGAGACGCTTTGTAGATTTCGCTGTGTTTCACCGAAAGACTTTATCCCTTATAATTCGCTGTAACATAGTAAGTTCTCTCTCGCAACCACATCCTTTATTTGTCGTTGTGACACCGCGAGAGTCAAGAGAAGTCATACCGCCAACATTATGTTTCATCAAAGGTAACTTGATACACATTGTCACCATAACATATCATTTTTCTTGTTGACGAGCCTTCTAACTTGTATTTGTCGCTATAGCTTACCGTCATCGGGGAGACCTCTCTTAGAAAGCTTGAATCATACTGAACATCTTTATCATTTCCAAGTCACCAAGACAAGAGCACACTTACACTGAGATGTGTCCTTCATCTGCCTTCACCAAGACAATGTGTAGTCAGGGTGACATCTCATAGAGCATCCTGTGTCATACCGAAAGCTCACATTTTCATTCTTGTCGCCATGACATAACACTTTTAGGGAGACCTCATATAGATATCTTCATTATACCGAATTCACCTCAAATTTCCAAGAGAGAACAAATCTCACACCAATAAAGTCCTTTTGAATTCCATCGGTGAGACATATCAAAGTCGGGGAGACCTCTTGTAGAGCACACCATGTCTTTCTGAAAGTCTTCATCCACTTGTGTGTCGCTGAGACAAGACAAACCTTTCACCGAAAGCCCCTCATTAGACTTAGTCGCCACGACTTGACGGGTTCGTTGAGACTCTACAACGAAACTCATGAGTCTTAGCGAGAATGTTTATCCATTCATCACGGTATTATTTGAGACAATCCAAATCTTATCTTAGGCAGAATCTCTTTATGATATTTCATCGGCCCGGATCGAAGGTCACTCGCGCCCGAGACCTCTCGCCGAAAACCCTAGCTCTTACCGAAGAGACTACCTTTATGTTTTCGGTCGGTGTAACAAATCAAATTCGCCAAGACCATTCTTCGATGCACATGAGTCATACCGAAATGCTTTATCCACTTTGATTCGCTAAGACATTACAAACCTCTTGCCGAAAGCCTTCCACAAGCATTAGTTAGTGAGACCAAGTGAAATCGCCAAGACCTCAGCCCGATACTGCTCAGTTTGGCCAAAGTTCTCTCAAAGAGTTGTTCGGTGAGACTCCTCCCAAAAAATAGATAAAACCTTTTGAGCACGAGTTGGTAAGACAAGAAGGACCCGCTAAGACGTTATATCAATAGCCACAACTCATGCCGATAGACTTCCACATGCACTTGTCGGGGAGACATTACCTTTTCGTTGGGATGCTAAACCGAATACTCCAAGTCTGGCCGAAGTGAATCCCATATGTGATGTCGGCGAGACAAAACCACTTCGCTGAGACCTATTCTGAAAACCCTGACTCTTGCCGATATGCATCCATTTTAATCTCCGATTGGTGTGACATACCAATATCGCTGAGACCACATACCGACGGAATAACATATGCCGATAGAGAACACTTTTCTGTCGCCGAAACCAAAGACAAGTCTTGCCGAAATAACCTTTCTTGAGCCGGTCGCCAAGACAACGCTAATGTTATGCCGAAAGCATCCTATATGTTAAATTCAATCCCCATGACATTTGAAATGTCTTGCCGAATAGGCAACTCAGACATTTCAAAGTGGATCGGGAAGAACCTGCCATTTTCACTCCGATATGAGTAAGCTTGAAAGAGAAACAACCAAAGCCTGTGATATGCAAGGAGAACCATTCTGACAAAGAAACCATCTTTCAAACTCTGTCAGTCAAAGATGTAGCATTCATAACTAGAACTAGAAAACTCATCACCATGAAATTGAACCAAAACAACTAACTTTCTGTAATAGCCAAGAGACATCAAAGAAGTGCCATAATAAATCATAAAGATCCAAACTAAGACTGATCATCAAAGAGAACCAACTGAAAGGGATTTTGACATCAAGGACAAACTATATGATCACAACTGAGATCCAACAAACTCCCCCTTTGTCCTTGATGACAATTGCTTTCGGCAGGACATTCTAGAAGTCTCGGCGAACAGGTGTGAATTCGGGGTGTTTTGGTATGACTGAAACGATCTACAAGATGTCTCCCCCATGGTTTGAAGTTACAGTGACATGTATTGTATAGTTGGTCTCGTCGGCAAGAAAAACCGTGTGTCACGGTGACCAATGTGCATCATGTGGAATTTCGGTGAAACGTGGGGCAATCTCTATAGCATCTTCCCGACTATGCATTGTCTTGCCAACCGCTAATGAACAAATACATTTTGGTAAGACTCATATGTTTCGATATAATGTCATAGCGAACCTGTCAAGTCTTGGCGACTAAGTCTTAAGGGGCTTTCGGTGAGAGATTGGTATGTTATAGCGACTCTCATAAGACAGAAGTGTGCATCAGAGAGAGAACCATTATGTTACAGTGACATCACACAAGGGGTTTCTATCAAAGGCTCATCGGTGTGAGATTGATACTGTCTTGGCGATCTAGGGTGAGCTCGGGATGTCTCGGCAAAACAAGGGGCAGTCTATATAGCATCTCCCTGACTTCGTATTGTCTCAGCGACATGGGGTGAAAAGTGACTTTCGAAAAAACATTATGGAGTCTACAAGAGGTCTCACCGATATCGTTTGGTCATAGCGATAGTGAATGAAACTAAAGGAGATCTTAGTGAAAGACTTGTTGATGTCTTAGCGAATGAATAATACTCTAAGGAAGCCTATCGATGAGACATGATGTTTTTGTTATGTGTTCTTCCCAACTCTGATGGCTCATGGCGAAAGCAAATAAAGAAAAGGCTATAGTGACAGTAAATGAAACAAAATGGTGTCTCAGTGAGAAAGTCTCTTGTGTCTCAATGAATGGTTAACGAAATCTCAAACTCTGTGGCCATTTATGGAAACTTCAAAATACAGTTGGAGGCTGACATCATTGATTGAATCAAATCTTAGAACTGCCGTTACATGGCAGCACTTATTTCATTGAGTTTCCTCTTTGAAGCGATTCGTTTTTGTATTAATGGATGATTTGCAACTCTCACGGATAAAGCGTTACTATTGATTTTTAATCATCATCGACGGTATTGAAGTATTCAACATATTCAAAAATGTGAGAATCGAAGATGTCACGGTGGCGTTTTGATTTCTTCACAAGTGAAATACCAGTGTTGAAAACTGTAAGGGTTGTTGATTGTAATTATGAGAGTATAATTCCTTGTTTGTATGGAAATGTATGAATGAACTCTGCAGAAAGATATATGTGCTTAACTGAAAAGAGAGAAATCCTCTGAGTCACTATTATTGTTCAAAACATAATTTGAGGGGTTCGTATTCCTTGAGATGGGTGTCTCAAAATGAGGGGCTAGTGCTCCTTGAGTGGGTGCTCAAAATTAGCCTATAAGGCATTGTGAACTTTTGTTTAAAGATTAAGCCTGGAAGGAATTTAAGGAGTGGTTTTTATACCCTAGGAGGGGTTTTCCACTCTCGATCAAAATCACAGGTCTTCTTGTTCTTCACACGAGTTCCTTTATGCTTTACTATGTTGTTGATTATTTTCCATTTCATTGTTTGGTTATTACTTTTCTCAATTTTGTTTATGAATAGTTACATTCAACTCATGAATCGTGTCGAGGAATTATATTGAGATCATTATATGCTATAGTTTTGAATTTATGAAATTGGTCCAAATCTACGTTATAACACTAGATTCACTACTCTCTCAGGTGTCATTTTAACTCAACAAATGTTAATCACATTCGATAGGGAGTTTGTTGGATCGGTTATTGATCATATAGTTTGTCCTTGATGTCAAAATCCCTTTCAGTTGGTTCTCTTTGATGATTAGTCTCAGTTTGGATCTTTATGATTTATTATGGCATTTCTTTGATGTCTCTTGGCTATTACAAAAAGTTAGTTGTTATGGTTCAATTTCATGGTGATGAGTTTTCTGGTTCAAGTTATGAATGCTACATCTTTGACTGACAGAGTTTGAAATATGGTTTCTTTGTCAGAATGGTTCTCCTTGCATATCACAGGCTTTGGTTTTTTCTTTTTCAAGCTTACTCATATCGGAGTGAAAATGGCAGGGTCTTCCCGATCCACTTTGAAATGTCTGAGTTGCCTATTCGGCAAGACATTTCAGATGTCACGGCGATTGAATTTAACATACAGGTTGCTTTCGGCATAACATTAGCGTTGTCTTGGCGACCAACTCAAGAAAGGTTATTTTGGCAAGACTTGTCTTTGGTTTTGGTGACAGAAAAGTATTCTCTATCAGCATATGTTATTCTGTCGGTATGTGGTCTCAGCGATATTGGTATGTCACACCGATCGGAGATTAAAATGGATGCGTATCGGCAAGAGTTAGGGTTTTCGAAATAGGTATCGGCGAAGTGGTTTTGTCTCGCCGACATCACATATGGGATTCACTTTGGCCAGACTTGGAGTATTCAATTTAGCATCCTAGCGAAAAGGTAATGTCTCCCCGACAAGTGCATGTGGAAGTCTATCGGCGTGAGTTATGGCTATCGATATAACGTCTTAGCGAGTCCTTCTTGTCTTATCGACTCGTGCTCAAAAGGTTTTATCTATTTTTTGGGAGGAGTCTCACTGAACAACTCTTTGAGAGAACTTCGGCCAAACTGAGTGGTATCGGGCTGAGGTCTTGGCGATTTCACTTGGTCTCACCGACTAATGCTTGTGGAAGGATTTCAGGAAGAGGTTTGTAATGTCTTAGTGAATCAGAGTGGATAAAGCATTTTGGTATGACTCATGTGCATCGAAGAATGGTCTTGGTGAATTTGATTTGTTACACTGACCGAAAACATAAAGGTAGTCTCTTCGGTTAGAGCTAGGGTTTTTGGTGAGAGGTCTTGGTGAGTGACCTTCGGTCTCGCCGATGAAACATAAAGAGACTTCGTCGGCATAAGATTTGGATTGTCTCAGCGACATTAGATGAATGGATAAAACATTTTGGTAAGACTCATGAGTTTCGTTGTAGAGTCTCAGCAAACCTGTCAAGTCTTGGTGACTAAGTCTAATGAGGGGCTTTCGGCGAAAGGTTTTTCTTGTCTCAGCGACACACAAGTGGATGAAGAATTTTGGAAAGACATGGTGTGCTCTACAAGAGGTCTCCCCAACTTTGATATGTCTCGCCGATGGAATTCAAAAGGACTTTATCGGTGTGAGATTTGTTCTCTCTTGGCAATCTGAGGTGAATTCAGGGTGTTTCGGTATAACGAAGATATCTATATGAGGTCTCCCCAAAAGCGTTATGTCATGGTGATAGGAATGAAAATGTGAGCTTTCAGTAAGACATAGGATGCTCTATGAGATGTCATCCAGACTACACATTGTCTTGGTGAAGGCGGATGAAGGACACATCTCGGTGCAAGTGTGCTCTTGTCTTGGTGACTTGGAAATGATAAAGACTTTCGGTATGATTCAAGCTTTCTAAGAGAGGTCTCCCCGATGACGGTAAGCTATAGTGACAAATACAAGTTAGAAGGCTCGTCGGCAAGAAAAATGATATGTTATGGCAATAATGTGTATCAAGTGACCTTCGATGAAACATAATGTTGGCGGTATGACTTCTCCCCGACTCTGTTGTGTCACAACGACAAACAGAAGGATGTATCGGCGAGAGAACCATTATGTTACAGCGACTTATAAGGGATAAAGTCTTTCGGTGAAACACGGCGAAATCTACAAAGCGTCTCCCTGACAGCAGGATGTCACAGCGACAGCGAATGAATAATACTCTAAGGAAGCCTATTGATGAGACATGATGTATTCGTTATGTGTTCTTCCTGACTCTGATGGCTCTTGGCGAAAGCGATATCTAAAGGGATTGTCTGGAAATTTAATTGCCTTCGACAGAACTATATTGTTGTCTCAGCGAATAGTTACGAAGACTCAAAACTCTGTGGTCATCATCATGGATTGGCATCAAATCTTAGAACGGTTACATAACAAGATATTCATCGAGTTTCTTTTTGAGTTGTTGCATTTTTGATTTAATGGATTTTTCTAAATATAGTTGCATAAAAACTTCTTTGGTTGGTATCGAATCTCTAGCAAGGTATTCTCTGAGATTTTAGAGGTTATGATTTTCTGTTGTAGGCAGACATGGCTTTGATGAAAATATTTCAGTTACAATTTGAAATCTCCTGACTCAGCGTAGAAATTAAAGCTTTTTGGATATGCATTACTCTGATTTTTACCATCATCTATAGATCATCATTATCTAGCTTCAAATTCTAAAAATAGCAAGAGAGTTTTAGAATCTTGTGAAAAACGCTTGTTGAAGATTTCTTAATAACATACATACTTGAAATGTATATAAAAACCAGTGTTGAAAACTGTGAAGATGTTGTTGGCCTGTAATTCTGAGAGATAGTTATTCTGGCCGTAATCAAGAGAGGGAACTGGATGTAATACTGGGACATTGCTCCTAGAGTATTAGAATTAGAGTGTTATGAACTTAATTGTAAACAGAGAGATCCTCTGATATATTTTTATTGTAATTCTGTAATCTGAGTAAGGGGTTGGTGCTCCTTAAGATTGCTATCTCTAAATGAGGGGTTGGTGCTCCTTGAGTTGGTGCTCAGAAATTTAGCCTATAAGGCATTGTTAAAAGTGGTTTTGAAGATTAAGCTAGTAAGGCAGTTTAGGAGTGGTTTTTCTACCCCAGGAGGGTTTTCCACTTGACAAATCTTTTGTATCTTGGTTC
>VDFB02332365.1:0-61280 GCA_007258455.2 Sequoia sempervirens
TGCACTTCAAAAGGAAAGCTTTAAGGGTCCACATTCAAAGTTGAAGCTTCTACTCTATGGTTCATACACCATCCTATGTACAACTAGTGAACACTTTTTCTCTCAAACTCTCACAATACGAGTTTGCATCTAACATTCAATGTAGTCTCCTCAAGTTGTATGTTCCTCCTCTTCTTGAACAAGCATCTACTCAACATTCTTTTGACTTGGTTCTTGAGCACTTGTACATTGTCACGTAAGATGAGTTTATTCAAATAACAATAATGCACACACACCAAGATTCATATCATTTGTTTGGAGTGGCTAAGGAGAGGCAATACGCGGATCAAGCGAAGTGGTACAATGTTTCATAGCTTCACATTTAGTTTCCACATTTCATTAAAAATGTGATAGTGGCCATCACTTCAAGAAAGGGAAAATGATTTGAGCACAATCATGCAAGCTTCTACAAACATTGTGTGTGCCTTGCCTTTTGTGTTCTCCACTTGTGCCCATCATGCAACCCTTGGTGTTATCATGCACCACCATACATGACCTTATGCATTACTCATCATGCATTCCCATGCATGGTTATGCGTGACTTCGTGCAAGACACTTGGTGACTATAGTAACATGTCATCAACAATTAGGGAGTGCAACCAAGAAGATTGTTGGAAGCTCAACAATTGATAACGAATTGTTACAACTTCCATTTCTTGTTTTGTAATAGTAACATAATATATACGTTATATCTGCATGCCTCTCACTTTGAGATTGATTAGATGATAGGTATAGGCATAGGCAAACTAGTTTGAAATGTTATCCCATTTTGGTCACAAGAATCTTCAACCACAATCTTTGTAAGTGTTCATTACATCCTATTCATTTTTGTTTGTGAATAGAACACACATTTTCTAAAGCATTTTGCTTCAATTGTGCATTTGATTTACTGCCTTTTGTTTTCTATTTGCATGATCTATAAACCTCATTCTTCACAAAAGTCATTTGTTCCCTGGACCACCTAAGATTCAGATCAATCTTCATCCTAAGAGAATTTGCATAGTTTAAATGTATTGTTTTTAATCATTAGCAAGACCATAAAGTTAGTCCTTTTCTAGAGGTTGACCTAAGAGAACTTGTTTCCTAACAATTCAATGGCCCTTAAAGGGTATTCGTAAATACCATCAATCTAGAAAGAAGAGTAGACAAAGGCAAATTCAACAAATCAGAGAATGAAGCATAGAACCCAAAAGATCAAATTTGCATGGGAGAGGCAGATTTGTGGACACAAAAGTGACACACATGGACAAACACAACCCAAGATAGAGCACAATTCTTGTGTGAAATCCAAGTTGGCACACAAATATAGATACCATTTGTAGACTAGAGATAGTCAAATTCCAAAAATCTTCATCAAAATCATTCATCTTTAGGTTTCGAGCTATGTATTCCTATCCACTTCACATTTAACTTCCTAGCTTAGCATTAATTACTAAATAATCCACACCCACAATTTTTAATTAATTAATCTAGGTTGATTTGTGCTCATGTGTGTGCATCTTATTTGATTAGCATAAATTAATCCTATAAAAAGTCATTTCCCTTCACTTTATTATATTATGTTGATATCTCTCAGCATCTTTTAAATAGATGTAGTTAAGATATCTATACTAGTTAAATTTATACTAGAAGTAAAAATGAAATACAACATATTTTAAATTTATAAGGATCGCAAGGTTTGGTGTGTCATGCCACAATAATATAAAGCCAACAATCCAATAAAAATATATTTATATATAAAGCCAACCCTTTTGTTGAGCTTTTACTGTTTACAGGGAGTTCTTCCTGCTCTTAGGGGCAATCCCTGGGTCATGGCATCCCTTGGGGCAGCAATAATTGTGGGTTTGCATTTGAGCTGTAGAAATCCACCTCAACTCTCTTTTTTTTTAAAATTGTGTGAACTAAATTTGACAGCCTACCTCATTTGTCATGCAAATTTTTTACAGTTTTCCGTACAATATTTCCCTTAACATGACTTCAATTTTAGTTTTGCCTTTACGTCAGTCACAGCATGTTTCAAAACATTTTATGTTATAGATTTTTTTCCTATATATCTTAAATCCTTAGAACAAATGATCTAACCACACTCCTTTGAATCTTCAAACTTGAAAATAACATACGGCTGTTGAACCAATGGACTTTAAATTGACAGTTCTTTAAAATTTAGTAAAATATCTTTATTGACTTTACAAATTGTGCACAAAAGTATCCAAAGTATGAAAAGAGAAACAAAGATAATTTACAATGCGTAGTCTCTGTGAATGGTTCTTTGTTCAGGTACAATCCTTCCCATTTTCAATTACAGCAAAGCATATAAAGCATAAACACATCTGATCAAATTAAAATTGTTTGAGATGTGCAAAAGATAAAACAAAGCCTTCTTGTAAAGAGAATGCAAATGTAATGTGTAGCTTTCTCATTTTCACAATTGAGGAATCTAAATTGAGCTTACTAGAGTATCCTTCATGCAAAACTTATTGCCATCCCCCTTTCCTTCTGCATTTGCCGAGAATTGGCTTTTCAAGAGACTTCCACAAGGCAGAGTTCCTTCATATGCTTTGCATATGTATTCTTCTACATTCTCGTAATCCTGGAAATAATGCATGCCAGGCATTTAGTCAGTAATCTTAAAATCACGGAATCAACCTTGTAAAAATAATTCCAAGAAAAACAATGATAGAAAACAAAGTTATCAGGAAGGACAACTTCATTTATCCAAAACTCAATTTCGATAGACTGAAATAAATGTACATTACTGGTTTGCAGAGGTTATGGATGTCAATCTAGCTGGATATGCCAAGTGTCTGGTAATGTAGTCACATCTAAAGTCCTTTATTAAGAATTGATTAGGGAATGGCAGTAATCTTTATCAATGCTTTTCAAAAGGGCTGTTATGGAAAATCCACAAATACAATCAACGGTTAAAATCACGAGCTCTAAAAGAAAAAATCAGCTGAGGCAGCCTCCTAAAGTTCAAAAGCAGCCTTAAAGAAAGAGGTTCATCTACCTATTATGAGTTTAAGGCCCTTGCATGCTTTAGTGAAAAGAGTTTTTACCTGCCAGTCCCACCAATTATCACATGGGGCATCAGCGAATAAAAGGCTTAAAGTTTTAAAGAGAACCCATTGCTCAGAAAGTTTTGGAGAGGTTTGCAGTCTTATTACATAAATAATAACGATAGACATGGGCATGGATAGATATTGAGAGATGTAGACAGAGAAACATGGATACATCATACAGACATCAGCAAATACAGATAGAGAAAGATGGATAGAAATAGTGTTGATACCCAACACATCAATACTTGCTAACTGAGAATGGGGAAGAACATAGAAAAGCTCAACAAGGATCTTTTTAGCTAAAACCTGCCAGTGGAATCGTCCAACTACAACAGGCCCCAAGAAAAAGGTCAACTCTCCAAATCCACCAAATGGATTGATGTACGCACTCAATCAAACCCAGAACCTCGGTTAGCAGGGATCACTGGGAAAAAACCCAACTATTTATAGAGCTCTATCAATTGATATAGCTAGATTCTTACTAGAGAAAGAAAGGAATTTGTAGACCTGCCCCTTGCCGCTGCTTCTGCCATGCCTCCACTTCTTCCTCTTCCATCTTCTTTTGCAGATGTCGGCTTGTATTCTGCCCCAGGTGAGGAACACAATGAATGAATGAGAACTCCACATTTTAGTAGTGGTCAGGAGGATCCCACATCTCATTCAAGGATAAACTACTTCACTCATGGGTAGACATACTCACAGGTTAACAACTTTGCCCAGGCAGATTGACCAGATTGAAACAACTTGCAGAATTTGTGGATTGCTGCATCATTCTTACTTGATAAACAGCAAAGAGTTACCTACATTTGATCCTTTTTATTCTAGTATCCCTGGATGACTAGATAGATCACTGATTGAAAGAGCTTCTAGTAATAACAGTGTAAATGTTTTTGAATCAATGTTTCGGATGACACTCTATGATCCATCATCAGGTAGAGAAAAAATGGATCACAAAGTGTGATCCAAAACGTTGATTTGAAAACATTTAACAGTTATTACCAGAAGTTCTTTCAATCATGTATATGGACTATGAAAATATCATGTCTTTAAGAAATAAATCACTTTCTATTCCTAAATTATTTTCTCCTCTTACTAGGCCTGACCTCTCTTTCCTTACTTCCTGCAATCCATCTCTAAATGCTCCATTTGCATATGGGCAAAATCAATATGTCCCTCTCTTAATCATTCCAACCAAACTTCTCACTCATCCGGCCAGCCATACCTCTCTAACAAGAGGACAATGGGGTTATGGTACACAAATTTTCCAGTAACCATGTGTGCCTTGCCTCAGGACAGAGGCACGTATCGGATGGACAAGAACAAGCTATCAATAAAGATCACACCTTGCATTGCTTTATTAAATCTAACCAAAGCAGGGCATCCAATCGCAACTCAACTATAGTAATGTGTGTTCCTAAAGAAATGGAGTTGGAGTGGGTAGACACATTGCTAGCAGCTCAACAATGGCATATAACGATGGGAAACTACGAAGGTTGGCTTCAGCCTTCAAGAATCTGTCTTTTCTGAGTGGATGAGACCATAAAATATAGTACTAACTGGAGCAGTGGTACACAAATTTGGCTCTTCACATACCTTCCGACACATTTGCTTTGAAGATATATGGTTCAAAGGAAGCTTTTCATATAGGAGTTCTAAGGATGCCTTACTCAACTTTAACCTTGTCCCACGGAATGTGAAGAAAAAAATTAGTTTGGCACTAACTATCCATCTGGTAGGAAATGTGCCCACCCCAGGCACTCAACAAGCTTTTCCTAGCTATCTTCCCATGTGTTTGTAATGAACAGACTTATTTAGATGGCCCTGCCCATGCATGGGAAGTATGTATATCCAACTCTATTTCTAGATATACTCGTATATACTCATCATGCTTGAATAAATGTAGAGAAGAATATATAGTTGATTCAGAAGTAGAACTCTTATTAGCACTGGCAAGGGCACCGCAACTGGCAAGCCCTAACTAACTAACTATGGGGTCACTGATTCAATATATCAAAGAAAGCTTGGAATCGGCTACTGCTTCAAAGCTAACTTTGTTTACCCCATCTTCAAATGTTCGTCTACCACATGAAGTAATTACTAAGAAGAAAAACATATATCTCAAAAAATGAAGCAAGTTTCTGAACAGGAATAACTTGGTGCACTTATTCATTTGAAGAAGCAGTTGGCTCCAAATTCTATAAAAATGGTTTTACATATATATGCAAATATTCATTATAAGGATGAAAAAAAAAGGACTGTATATCAGAAGGAACAAAAAATTGCATGTCCCAACTCGAATGAGCCAAGATGGAGCAAGTGAAGAAAAATAATAAAGACTTTCAACTGTAGATGGGAAAAGGATAAAGTTGATGAAAACAGAGATCTTGGCAACTTGGATCACATTCAAAATCCAACCTCTTCTTTACATAAGGAGAGATGACCATGCATCTCAATCTTGCATAACTGATCTTTCTCGAAGGAATGAATATGCCAATTTGTGAATGAGACATTATACTGATTGAGGCTGAAGTGCAAACAGTTCATAAAATTGGAAATACAAAAACTTTACCATTTGCACATTGTAGTATAGCCCTACCCTTTTTGTGCATTTTCATACCCTATCTCAAAATACAGCCATGTCCCATCACCATACCGTATTTTGCATCTCCACTCTCAAGGTGGCCATGCTGAACAATCATGGAAAATTAAAACAATTCTTACAACCTCAGAGGAGAGAAAATGAAAATGGTCACAATATGAGGGAGGTGGAATAGAATATACTGCAAAACCAATATAATAAGTCCAAAATACAGGTTGTGTTAGTTTTAGACCAGAAATGTAAATAAGCAGAAATGCAACACACTAAACAAAGAACACAGCGAATTACCTTGGGAAAAACCTCCTCCTCGAGCGAGAAAAACCCAGAAAAATATCTCTTAAATATTGAAAGAATAAGAGCAGAAATCTGCTTACAATAATCAGGCCTTATACAGGGCCAAATCTCATACAATATTATATATATCACTCCTTGAATGGCTGATGATGCTTCTTCAAAGGATCGATCTGCTGCTCTAAGAATGCGAACTTTTGCTGCTGCTTAGGAGATGCAAGGCCGTTGGAGAGAATGAATTGATGTTCAAATAAGATGAAATCACCTCCCTTATATACAAAGTTTAGGCGACCTCTTCTCTAGGTCGGCCTCTTGGAAAAATAAAAAATAAAAAACATCATTTGTAAGACAAGGCCGACCTGCCTTGGAAATCATTTATTTGATTTTTAATTAGGGGAAAATATCTCCCGATGCTAAAAACACTAACACTCCCTCTTAGCTAGGGAGGTATTTTCCAGATATCCTTGTCATGGAGTCTCTCAACATGACACCCACAATGGCTACACCCATTTGTGGAAAAGAGTTCATCATGGAGTCTGTCAACGTGATATCGTCATGGAGTCTCTCAACATGACGTCCACCATGGCTACTCCCATGTGTGGAAAGGAAACGTATGTACAAGTGTTCGTCACGGAGTCTCTCAACGTGATATCATCATGGAGTCTCTCAACACGACGTCCACAATGGCTACTCCCATGTGTGGAAAGGAACACAAGTACAAGGGTTCATCACGGAGTCGCTCAACGTGATATCGTCATGGAGTCTCTCAACATGACGTCCGCCATGGCTACTCCCATGTGTGGAAAGAACCACATCTCCATCTCAGAGATGTACGAGGGCTTTCACCTCATATTTCTCCGTCTCAAAGAAATATGCATTATAGCAAAGCTCACTGATGTTGAGTCTCCCTCTCGGCAAGGGTGACACTCTCCACTACTCCACACTTGTCTTGGAAATATGCAAACTTCACTTGGGAAAGAAGCTTGGTGAGAATATCAGCCGTTTGATCATCAGTGCAAATGTACTTGAGTTGAATTGCTTTCCTCAGCACCATGTCTCTGATGTAATGATACTTGATCTCCACATGCTTTGTCTTATCATGAAACATTGGATTTACTGAGAGCTTCACCCAGCTTTGATTATCACAATGAATCACAGTCGGCTCCAATGTTTGACCAAACAATCTTGCAAGGAGCTTTCGAAGCCACACTGCTTCTCAAGCTGGCACACATGTTGCAATGTATTCAGCCTTTGTAGTGCTTAGTGCCATAGAAGTTTGCTTCCTGCTACACCAAGAAATCATGGAAAACCCCAAACTGAAGCAACATCCAGAGGTGCTCTTCCTATCAGTTACACTCCCGGCCCAATCAGAATCAGTATAGCCTTGTAACTTCAGATCTTCACAGGAAGTATATCTCAAGCCATATCCCACAGTGCCACACAAGTATCTCAGAATATGCTTTGCTGCAACTAGATGTATTTGTATTGGCTCACACATGAATTGGCTGAGAGCACTCACCGCATAACAAATGTCTGGTCTAGTGTTGACTAGATACATCAAAGATCCAATCAATTGTCTATACATGGTGGGATCTACCCAATCTGAATCAATTGCTGAGTCACTCAACTTCTTCAAATTTGTCTCCATAGGTGTAGACATGGACTTGCAGTCCATCATCCCAAATCTCTTCAAGATGTCTATAGTGTATTTTCCTTGACTTAGAATAATCTCATCAGGTCTTTGCCACACCTCCAGTTCTAGGAAGTAATGCATAAGACCAAGATCCTTCATCTCAAACTCGGAGGCTAACTCTTTCTTGCATTTGACAATGAGATACTCTGCTCCTATGAGAAACAAATCATCAACATAAAGAACCAATATCAAAGCCTCACCATCAACTATCTTGAAGTAAAGATTGGAATCTGCATCATTCTTGGAGAATCCCAAGCTCATCAAATATCTATCAATCCTTCCATACCAAGCACGAGGTGCTTGCTTAAGGCCATACAATGCCTTCTTCAATCTGCATACATGAGACTCCTTCCCATGAATCACAAAACCATTTGGCTGCTCAATGTACACTTCTTCAATCACACCATTAAGAAATGCAGTCTTTACGTCCATTTGATGTAACTTCCAGCCTTTAGCGGATGCAATAGCAATAATTGTCCGGATAGAAGTGTATCGAGCAACAGGAGCAAATGTCTCCTCATAATCTATTCCCTCCTTCTGAGAGAATCCTCTTGCCACAAATCTCGCCTTATGTTTCTCAATGTTGCCATCAACTGCATGCTTGATTTTGTAGAGCCATTTGGAAGACACTACCGATTTCCCTTCAGGTCTCGGAACAATATCCCATACATCATTCTTAATGATGGACTGATATTCCTCTGTCATTGCATCTTTCCATACCCGTTGGTTGGATGCCTCCTCAAAACTGGAAGGCTCAGAATCAATGATGTGACTCATCAATGCCACATAGCCTAGAAACTTTTGAGGTCTCTTGCTTTCCCTAAAGGTGCCTCGAGGAGTTGCATACTTTTTTGCCTCTTGCATAGTTTGTCAAGCCCATAGAGGCCTCTTCCGACTTACGGCAATGTCTCTAGGCCCATCAGTTGGATCTATAGGATCAACTGGATCAATAGTCTCGTTTGGTTCATTGGACTCCCTCTGAATGTCAGGAGTATGATCAGGAGATATGTCCATATCCTGAGAAGTCTCCTGCTCTTCACTGTCTATCTCCATATAAGACCCTTTAGATCTTTTGAAGGCTACTTCCTCTTCGAAGGAGACATCCCTACTGATCTCAATCTGTTTCTGCCCTAGAATATAGACTCTGTAGGCCTTTGAAGATTCACTGTTTCCCACAAATATACCCTTCTTTCTTGAAGGTTCTAGCTTTGATCTTTTATCCTTGGGCACATGAATGTAAACAGGACAACCAAAAATTCTTAAATGACTAACCTCAAGTTTCACACCTGTGAAGGCCTCTTCAGGAGTCATGTTTCCCAATATTCGAGGAGGGCTTTTGTTCTAAACATACACAGCAGTTCTAGAAGCTTCTACCCATAAGAAGGTCTGTAAATCTTGATCATGAATCATAGCCTTGGCTGACTATGGATCTGTTCTTTTTTTCAGCAACTCCATTTTGCTGAGGGTTGTATGGAACGCAGAACTCCCTCTTGATCCCTACCTCAATGCAGAAATTACGAAAACCTCCAGAAGTGTATTCTCCTCCATTATCTGATCTCAAAACCTTAATCCTTTTCCCGGACATGTTTTCAACTTGAGCCTTGAATTCTTTGAATCTATCAAGTACTTCTTCAGACTCCTTAGATTTCAAGAAGTAAATCCAAGTCTTTCGCGAATAATCATCAATGAAAATCACATAGTACCAAAATCTACTCAAAGATGCCACAGACATAGGTCCACATAAATCAGAATGAACAAGATCTAAAATTCCCTTTGATCTACTGTCACTACTATGAAAGGGACTCTTGATATTCTTACCAAGTGCACATCCTCTGCAAGTGCCATCGTGCTCGAGACTAAGCTTTGGTAGACCAGTAACCACCTTCTCCATAGATGGAAGAGCTTTGAAGTGTAAGTGAACAAGTTTCCTGTGCCATAGCTCACTCAGACTGATAGAGTCGTGCAATAATGCCTGAACTGGACGAATTGAAATTTTGTATAGGCTCTCTTGACGAACACCAATCACACGAGCTGATTTGATACTTGAGTTCTTAGGCCAGGCAAGAACTTTCCCTTCAGAAAAAGCAACCTGGTACCCTTTGTCCTCCAATGCTGAAATGGAGACAAGATTTCTTTTGATCCCTGGTACAAACAAGACATCACTCAAATAAAGAGGGATGCTAGAATCTAGCTGAAGAGAGGTGGCTCCAACTCCTTTTACGAAATAACAAGCATCATCTCTGATTATCACTTGTAAGTTGGTTTCTCTTTCTACCAAGTCCGTAAGATGCTCTCGGTATCCTGTAATGTGTCGTGAAGCACCACTATCTATCAACCAAGTGTCACTGTCAGTTGGAACATTGCTTGAAAGAGCGGAGATGAGTAGAAATCCCCCTGAGTCGTCTCTAGATTCCTTTTGAGGTGACACACCATCAACATCTGCAGTAGAAGCATGTTGCTTCGGCTCTGATATGCAATCTCGAGCATAGTGACCATACTTGTCACACCTGAAACAATGAATGTGAGAGAAATCCTTCTTCTTCGGTTCTGGAACAGAATCTGATTTTCTGTCTTTATTCCTCTTGAAATTGCTTCTTTTCCCTTCTCTTCCTTTTCTTCTGGAAGCTTGAGCAACAAGGACATGACTTTCTTCATTATGAGAATTTCGCCCATTTCCTCTTGCTGCCAATCTGGATTCTTCTTGAATGCAATCAACTCGAAGACGATCAAACTTGGGCAACTTGGATCTCCCACTGATGCTTTGAATAAAAGGCTCCCAAGATTGAGGAAGACCATTTAGTGCCAACATAACTAGGCCTCTATCTTCAACTATATCTCCAATAGTGCAAAGCTGATCTCTCAAATCAGAAATCTTCATGAAGAAGGAAATGACTGAATCTCCTTTAGCCATTTTTATATGATGGAGCTGTTGTCTCAACGCAAGGGCTCTGCTGGTATTGTTGATCTCATACAATCCTTGTAGAGCCTCAAACATTTCCTTGGTTGTCTTCATCTTGGAGATAATCGGATCTAGATGATCCTTCACGGAATCTATCATGATCTTCCTAGCCTTCGTGCCATTTTTCTTCCATTGAATTTTCTCTGCATCATCGGATGGCTTGGGCACATCATTTTCCACGAAATCTAGAAGATCATTTTCTTCTAAGGCAATAAGAACTCTAAATTTCCAAGAGGTGAAATTTGATGCTCCATCAAGCCTATCTTCAACTTTGACTCCGTTCACCATCTTCGATTCTTTGATAGACTGCCCTAGATAAAGAGATGTCTTGACTGCTTAAACAAATCTGATCGGATCTTTGCTTAAAGCCACTCTGATACCATGTTAGTTTTAGACCAGAAATGTAAATAAGCAGAAATGCAACACACTAAACAAAGAACACAATGAATTACCCTGGGAAAACCCTCCATCTCGAGGGAGAAAAACCCAACAAAATATATCTCTTATATATTGAAAGAATAAGAGCAGAAATCTGCTTACAATAATCAGACCTTATACAGGGTTGAATCTCATACAACATTATATATATCACTCCTCCTTGAATGGCTGATGATGCTTCTTCAAAGGATCAATCTGCTGCTCTAAGAATGTGAACTTCTGCTGCTGCTTAGGAGATGTGAATTGGAGAGAATGAATTGATGTTCAAATGAGGTGAAATCACCTCCCTTATATACAAAGTTTAGGCGACCTCTTCTCTAGGTCGACCTCTTGGAAAAAAAAAATAAAAAAAAATATCATTTGTAAGACGAGGCCGACCTGCCTTGGAAATCATTTATTTGATTTGTAATTAGGAGAAAATATCTCCCGATGCTAAAAACACTAACAGGTTGAATATGCATAGCTATTTCAAAACTTCATGATAACTGCACCATGAAAACACTGTATGTGAGGAAGGTCGATTGAGGAAATCAGCTATCTCATTCTTGTCATTGAAAATTAGCTGCTTGATCATTTGACTGAAGCTTATGAAGATGCCATCCTCCAGAATTTTAAATTGGAAATTCAAGAACTGCATTGGTTGGTGACAGGTAAGTTGGATTTTTCCCATCAACGAAGTGGATATTGCTGACATTGGAGAGTTTGATCCTTTGATCAAGAGAATGCCACAGTTGTCTTCTGGATGACTTCATGCTTGGTATAAAGTTATGTACATACATAGGGCAAATACAGTTGTGGAAAATGAAATATCCCTTTCACGAAGACATGGAGAGCAACAAGTGGATGTATTGGATTATGCTTTCAATAATTGGTTTGAGTCAACTCTTCAATCTCACTTTCAAACACGCATTTGATTGATTGATAAAGCAACAATGATCCTCAAAAAAGTCAACTAAAATTCACATGGAATTGAGCAAAGGAAGAACTTAGGTACCCCAAACAAATCATTGTGTGAAAAGGACTGTTATGCATCTCTAGCGAGTAGGGTTCTTTTCTAATCAATCCTCGGTCATTTTCCCATCACATGAACTGTAACTATGGTTTGGATTTTTCATCGATGTTTTAAATATGGTTTTAATCATCTACCTTTCCTGTGCCATGACAAGAAAGTTTATTATTTTTTCTTGTAGATGGACATGTAATAAAACTAACATTAGCAAAAATAGGTATGCATGCAAAATTATGTCTTATAGCCATACGTCTCTTTTTACAAATTCACTTGAACAAGGGAGTTTGGAGGTGTGCTTAGAATTTAATATTTAGTGATAAGAAACCCTAACCCTTCAAAAGTGAAGAAGAAAAAGGAAATGCTCATTGAATTGATAAAATCCAAACTAAAGAATGGATTGAAGGTGTGATTAGTGTATAATAATGCTGAAAAGGCCATGAAAGCAAATGTCCCTCAAAGAAACCCGCTTGAAGGAGAAGGCAGCCCTTATTGTTATAATCTGAAATCAAAATTCTTTGTCTAATGGGAGATTCATGGGTAATTGCAACCATAAACTTATTAGATCAAAGGATTTGCCTTTTATGATGACAAATAGAATAGTAAGATAATTACAGCTAAAAACAGAAGACAGAACAGACTATATTGGCTATTGTTACATTATCTTGCTATAGTATTTAACATTGCGATCAAAGACATGCTTTGATTGTATGTTATATGGTATCAATTATTTGTCAATCTCCTGCAGACATTAATAAAATGTCCTATTTCTTTTTCACACAAGCATATGTTCTCTGTCTCTCTATGTTGATATGCATGGGAAGAAGGAAAGAACCTCATAGAGTGGTTGACCATTCAATACAACCCATGGCACATATTGATGTGGTGGTTCTAGACTGTTTGTCTCTTCTGCGTACTGTAACTCCAGCTGCAGGCACCAAAAAAAAAACAGTTTTAGTGATAAAAACAACTAAAGTGGGTTATTCAATCTTTCAGTGTAAACTTTAAGAATGTACATGAAGTACCTACAACAATAGGGGCAATGATCAATCATAGCCAAATGCTTTTCAAGAAAGAATTGTGGACAACTTGAAAAATTTAGATGAATTTTAAAAATAAATTATAAAACATTCGGTTTGATGAAATACTAAGTTATTTCCAAAGACCATAAAAATCTAGATATAGAGTAAATTTACAAATAGATGGGAAAGAATGATATTTAAAGTTGACTGGAATAGATAAAAAAGCACATAACACAGAATGGTGTTTCATATACAATAAAGTTGGAATTGTTATTATGTTAAGGGACTGTATGTCACAACATTATTCGATAGATCATTCCAATGTTAAGAAGGATGTGATTATATGGCACTATAGATACCTATTTAAGAAACACTTCCATGTCACACTAATGAATCAAGAACTGCTCTTATTTCCTCTCACTGTCAAATGACATGGTAATTAAATAAATACATGCTATAAACTAACAAATTGATGTGAAAAACTGATGACATCAAATAAATTACTGTCATAATATGCGACTCAGAAGATGAGGATCCTCTCCAGATTTTTGTTTAGATCACACGCTCATCCACATGCGACTCAGAAGATGAGGATCCTCTCCAGATTTTTGTTTAGATCACACGCTCATCCACATGCGACTCAGAAGATGAGGATCCTCTCCAGATTTTTGTTTAGATCACACGCTCATCCACATGAATCACCCTAGTTTTTCCCATTTAATATGGTGTTACGATGTCAGCAAAACAGACTCCTATAGACAGAAAAAGTTACACTCATTCCCATGAATCGCCAAAATTGGTCAACAGCACTAAATTGTGAAACCTGATAGATGCTACCAGCATCAGGCATCTAAAAGAACATGCCCCTCAGAAAAAGAGGGAATGTTAGTAGAGAATAAACAGAGTGAGAAGAACATGTCCCTGCCTCCAAGCCCAAATTAAGGCCTTCAAGACCACACGAACCTTTATGGCACATGCTCAAATGCTCAAAAAACATGATATGAAAAATAAGGTTTTTTTGAGTGCAATCAATTTATGTGGCCATGTTCAAATTTGTGGTGCATTATTCGGCAATTAATTTGCAAGTCATTGATTAGCAAGCTTTTTGTGATTTTTTCAACTATTTTTAGAACTACTAAAAATAATATCAATGTAGTAATTGATTCAACTAGTCACGAGGTTGTTATAAATTTATCAGATCCAAATATTTCCTTCTTTTATGTTTATGAGATATTTATAAAAAATTGTAGATATCAAATGAACATAGGAAAATATTCAATTTATCAAAGAAATAAAAAAAATCAACAACCATACACTTAGAACTACATTATAAAGCCTTATAATTCTCCTAATTTACTATGTCCACATATTTACTCTTTTTAATTCCTTTTTTTTTTTTGAAATTTTATTTAATTCAATGAGTCTAAGGAAAAACCAATTTTGTTATAAGAACTAATCAAATAAAACAAAAATGAAACAACACAATGCAATTATAGGCAGTGGGTTTTACTGTAATAGTATGCAATTATTGAAATATTTTAATTGTTATTAATCTTTCTTAGTATAATATAATTTATTAATTCTTGTATTACCTCATGTCTTTAACTTGCTCCTGTCTGGCAAGTCTCTCGAGGTCATACTATTTTCTTTTGAATGGCTTGTTTGCCAAAGGTTTTTCCACATTTTGCTTAGGCTTTGGTGTTGTATTGGCAAGAGGTGTGTGAGCATTGTTTCTTCTTAATGTTTCAGTGCCACCTTTTGGTAAAATTTGGTGGAATCATCATTATGACTTCTTTTCCCTGGTTCAAATCACAATAACTATCACATTGGATGGTGGGGATGCAGATGTGTTAATATTAAACAAGGATACATCTTAAGCCAGACCATATTCCAGTGATAACAGAGTATTTCACGTCACTATAATAACACAATCTAAGCATAAATAAGCACATTGGGGTCTAGAAGCATCTAGAATTGTAGTAGCCATTGCAGCTGAGTGTGGTAAGTGTCATGAATTCTTTGAATAGATTTGCTGAGTATAGCAATCAGAGATTTCATTGTACATTTATTGATTGTTGTACCACAGTGAGATTGAAGGATCCATTGAAGAGTTTAAGTTTTAACCGTTTAAGACGACATAAGCAGGTTGATTCTAGTTTGCTTAAGTTTTCACCTCCAGTGGTTTTCTCTAGGATATATTTTGTGTCATGTGTGTGAGTCTTACTTGACCATTTCTTCATCATTACAATGCTGTAACTCATTTCCAGCATAATGGAACACCTATACACATAAATAGAGAGGATGATCTGTGAAGCTTGAAAGAACAATCCATGCCCAGCTTCAAAAGTATAAGAGTAAAGCGAGCCTTGTTCGATTTAAAATTTTAAATCAATAATCTAGTCAAGAAGTACAACAATACTAGTTATCTTCCCAAGATCTTATTTCATACAATCATTTTCAAATTGCTAAACATTACAATTCTTCATTTTCAATGGTCAACAGAAATCCTACATTTTCTTTTTATCAATTTAGTATTATAATGCAACTGCATATGTGCTGATATATTGTGGGAAGGTTTTGACATCAAAACTCCCAACTTCAGAAGATTAAAGTTAAAATTAGAATGAAGCATGCATTGCATTTGGATGTGAAATTGATTGGAGTATGTTAGAGAAAAACTGAAAAAATGCAACATGACATTTGACTCTGTAAATATTTGCAGACAATTCTGTTGGAAAATATCGACTCATCACCAGATTGGATATCAATCTCCATCCATTTGGAATCTAGATTATTTACACATTTCCAACTTTTTTATACTATGTTAAAACCTATTTGAAGTTTATGTCTAGTTGACATGCATTTGTTTATTTAGTGCTTATTTGACATAAGTTTGTGTTTTTTACATTTTTTATCTCTATGAAATTAATTTCTAATCGAGCTTTATTACTTATACATTTTTTAGTTTGTCGAGTACAAGTCTTCCCTTACTAAATCCAAGTCTAGACATAATGTCATGAAGAATATTAATTTTTGGAGCTCAAGGTAAATTTGGTGTCTATAAATACTCAGATAATTAAGCAATCAATTCAAACTTGTACCTTTGTAGATAATTGAAAATCAATGCTTTAGAGGTGGTTCACTACACTACTAATTCATAAAAAAAAATTGTTTTCTTAAAAAATGCTAAGAATGCATCACTTTAGTATAAGAGTATGTCGGATAATTACACACCCAAAGTTTCAGTAGTGCTTCTTCTGATTTTATCTGTAAGGCTAGGGAAGTCTTTGACTTTGTATTCATGGCTAGGGCGATCTATTTAACTGGTTACAACTGCATTAAATGAATTCTTTGTCTTTAGCATCCTTTAAAGGCCTTCTCTAATCACCATTGCTGTCATTTCCTCTTAATAATTGAAAGTTCTCCTATGGTGTCCTATAAATGTATCTCACTGTGCTTGACATTTAAGTATCTATGTTTCTGATAATTAAAAATTAGATCCAGCATGTAGCCTTTGATAAGGCTATGTTTCATCTGCACTTTATCAGTAGATCACCTCAGCTAAACAACTAGGATTCAGTGTTATAGAGATTGTTTTAATGTGCTAAGTTTATGAGTCATATGCATCTGATTCTTTTATAAGTTTGGACTGATTGATACCAAGACTTGTCAAACTTTGAATCATAAACAACTGAATCCACAATTACCAATATGAAAATTAACAAAACTGATTGGCACAAGTAATATATTGCAAAGCCCATAAACTTGAAAGCAAAGTTGCAAGATACATTATATGTAGCAAGAAATCCTTGAAGATGCTTAAAAGTCTGCGTACATTGCTTTATACAGAACACATTTCAAAGACAAAAACAATGAAATTTAAAAAGATGAATGAAGAAACTTCTAAAAAGCTAGTCCTCACCAAATTAGGCCATGCATCAATTGCACATGCTTCAATTGTATTAAGCACACACTCGTATGGGCCATGCTGCATACGAATCAAAACATAGATTTTAATGTAATAATATGCATTAAGAATATAAATCTAATCTACCAATAACACAAATTAAATTTACCATTGTTTCCTGCTAGATAGTTGCAAATTCTTTCAGAAGAGTTACAAACAAATATAATTAGGCTGAGGTTGTATCCAATTTTATGAGCACCATCAAGATGTGAATTCCACAAGACTTCAAGTGCCATTTGTCTACTGTTGAAGTTGCTTAGGTCACAAAGAGCCCCAGGGATCAATTCTTGCTATGTGCAAAGTCCCAACACCATAAGGAATAGGGCCTTGGACAAATTTGGAAGAAAGCCTAAAGTTCAGTCCTTGACTCTAACTCGAAGAAGATGAATTATCCATGTACCCAAGAGAAAGGGGATGTTCAAAGTTTTCAATTCAAAAAAGAAAGACTTGAAGAAAATTCATTGAATTTCATAGTGCAAGGTCATATAAAGCTCTCAAAGAAGATTGATGGTGTATAAATTGTTTTTCTTTTGATCATGTAGATAAGTTCTTGGAATTACTAACTGTCTAGCAATGCCTTTCAATATTAAGGAGAAATGTATTTGTATACGCAAAAGAAGACTTAATGTCAAATATATATGTAGTTCACTCATTCCTGGAATCTGACCACTCCGAGAAAGCGGCTACCTGTCAAAGACAAGTGAGTTTGAGCAACAAAACATGAACAGAAAAAAAGAAAAATGTGTCAAAAGATTCTCACACCTGGATGAACACATTGAGTGTGCAGTTCCTAGCACTAAACTTAATTTTTTTTCTTGAGATGCATAAAGAAGAAGATTCTATAAATGTTTCTCGTACAAATTTCCATTAATGACAGTGGACCAGCTAACAGGCAATCTGGAGACAGCAGGGACTACAGGCTAATCATTGACCTGTGAGTGGTCATAAGATTAATATTTGCATGAGGAATTGGATGAAAGCATGATAAAACACAAGCCATTTACAAGGGCTTGGATATTGCAAAAAGAAGAAAATAAACTTGCAATAGCATACAATGACTCATGTCTTTCACCACCTGATCCAGAACGATCTGTATTTGCTAATACTAATTAACGTTGTAACTTTATAAATGGTTGTAGATCACATCGTACGTAGTCCTTTGTTAATTCAGTATGTAGAGAGAACTTCAAAGTGGATGCAGAGAAAAAAGGTGAGGGTAATGTAGTCATTGGTGTCTCTTTCGGTCATTTCTCTTACTATTCTTATTTATTGTGAGCAGTTCAGAGTTAGAGAAGCTAAGAACAAAATGTAGAGCATAGTGGATGGATAAGAAGTAGTTCCATGGAAAGAATTGACTTGTTCTTTGCTCCATTGCAGCCATAGCCCCTTTGTGCCTTGCACGATTGAGCTCAATACAAGCCCACAAGACTCCATTCCCATGTTAGAGTTTTCCTACCCTGGATTTCTCCAAGGTAAATCTTGTGTCAACTTGAATCAATGTAGCGTCATAATTGCCTCCCTTCATGTATTTAAGAATATCATGTAACTCTGCAAGTTTTCATCAAATCTTGCAACACTTTCAAGAATTATTCTTAAAGTCGTGGGAAAGCATAACAATATTTGAGCTGTAAGTTGGTGAATTAAATCTATCAGAGTAGTTTTAGAGATCATATTTTCTATCAGAGCAGTAGTTCCATAAGCTTTCAATTGGTGAATTACTTCTATTGAAGTAGTTTTAGAGATCATATTTGATATCAGTGTAGTAGTTCCACTTGTGGGAGCAAGCAAGTAGGTGCATGACACTCACTTGGCAAGGAAGAACCCAAGAAAAGGAGAACTTGAGATTTATAAGTAGAGTTTTCTGCAAGTGATTAGGAACCAACCCAAGTAGCCATGGCAGAGGATTTTAATGACACATGAGTAGCAAATTCAGAGATTGGAATGCCAATTTGATGGAACCTGCACTGGGTTCGACCATTTAATTAGGTAATTTGGCCAATGCTGTTGGAGGAAGCCCAAATGCATTCTCACAAAAGGCTGAAATGGAGAAGAAGCCACCAGCAAAGAAAACTAAAGCTAGCAGCTCCAAGAAGAGTAAGGAATGAGTATCCTCTATAGCTACCTTAACTTATAAATTTAAAGAAAAATATCAAAGCCTGTGGTGGTGAAATAGATGCTGAAACATTGAATTCATAGCTTACGATTTGGAAATTTATTTTGAGATTGATAGATTTGAACATAAGATTAATTTTGCAAGGTTGAAAACAAATAGTCATGTAATAATTTTGTGGGATAGTTATGCTGAATCTTTCAAAGCTGATAAGTTTCCACCCATCATCAACTGGAGTGAATTCATGGATTTGATGAAAGCCCAAATCTTTCCACCCAACTATGAACAGTACAAAAAGGGGAAGTGGATGAACATTGAATGTATTCCAAAATTAAGGGAAAACTGTACAGGAGTACACAACCAAATTTAGGAGGCAAATTGAGTGGTAGGTTGCTTCTACAGGGGCCCCTGATTTTCTTTTCAAGTACATGGGAGGTTATTCAAAAATAAAAGTACCTGGGAGCTTTGCACACATATTTGAAAAGACAAGTATACCTTATTGAGCCCGATTCGATGGATTATGCAGTGGTCAAGGAAGAAGGCAGCCAAATGAAGAAGAAGGGACAGCCTTCAAGCTCCAAGAACAACGGTGATCAGCCATCTTCTAAAAGCTATGAGGGTAATAAGTTATTTAAAAAAGGAGGATAGGAGTCATGCTAATCCAGACTATGTATGTAAGTATCCACAAAAAAGCATTGAGAGCATTGTAATAATCATGGCTATACTAAAAACAATTGGTGGAAGTTGCATCCAAACCTTCATTCTAGATACAAGGAAAAGCAAAATGAAGGCAAAAAAAGCATAGCAGCCAAAATTGGAGAAGTTCATGTCACTCTAAGTGACGAGAAAAGCAAGCTTAAGTGCACCACCAAAGAAGATCCAGCACAAGAGCAAGCACATGAGAAGCTGCAAGAAGGTGCAAGAGAAGGAAAGGATCTTTTCACCCAAGATGCACCATAAAGTCTTTAATGTAATAAAAGTTTGATTGCTGGAAGTATTGTTAGAAGATTGGCCTTGTCTCTATGCTTTAGGGTGATTAATAAGGGTTTTATAGAAATTGAAGTTTTCCATAGGCAAACATTTCCATCATGAAGTTTTGCACGATGTGATTCCTCATGACATGTGAACTTCTATTGGGAAATACTTCTTTGTTGAATACAGATACAAACTACATGAGGAGGAAGCATCAACGGAGGATCATCAAGGATGGTAGATCCTATTACATACATTCTTTCCAAGGTTATCAATACCTTTTTTAAGTATCAGCTAATCATGTAGAAAGCCTAATCAATGCTTCCAAAAAATCCAAGTTGCCCATGTTGGAAGGCCAAGGAGGAAAGGTTTGCATTTCCAAAAAGCAAAAATAATAGTTGAAAGAGGTACTCTTAAGGATTCCAAAAGGTGTTTCAGCCACCCAAAGGCTTTCCGCCAAAAAGAGGAGTACATCACATCCAATTGTTGGCTGAATGCAAGCTGCCAAATATAGGGCTGTATAGGCAGTCCATTTTAGAAAGTACTGAGGCAAAGAAACAATTCTAAGAGCGCCTAGCACAGGAGGTAATTCATCCTAGCCCTTCTCTTTGTGGTTATCTAATTGTTTTAGTGCCTAAGAAAGAATTAACTTAGAATATGCGTGTAGATTATAAAACTCTTAATAAGATTGCCATCAATATTAGGTATCCATCCCAAGAATTGATGATTTGATTTATCATTGCATAATGCTAAATATTTCACCAAGTTGGATTTGAAATCAAGTTATCATCAAATATGTGTGGAAGAAGACAGAGAAAATCACCTTCAAGACAAAGGAGGTTCATATGAATGATTTGTTCTAACGTTTGATGTTTGCAATGCCCTTGCCACATTGAAACCATATATGAACCATATCTGTTGTCACAAGAATCATTTTCTGCATGTCACTAGGCACCCAAATTTTTAAAAAGTAGACTCCACGTTTAAATTTAACCTCCGATTATCCTGATTCAAGGGTCGTCCCTATATGGGGATAACAGACTCAAAGCCCATTGGGCATGCCCCAAGCTGAAATTTGTCCCCATGTTAATATGGCTTGGTGGATATGGCAGAGGAGTTGGCTTTGAATGTTCTTAACTAAAAGTTAGCATGATATAACAAATCCTCCTCACGAAGACATGTGCTTCACGTTTACGTGGCAAAGCAACTGGAACTTATGGTTCTCTGATCCTTGGAGAGCCACGTAATCAATCAGTGAACTTCTCTTCTCATCAGTTCGAGGTTTTTTGCAGATCCACTGACTTCAGGTCATTATGCACTCCCTTCCCATTGATAGTTCAAGGTTATGTATAGAATCCACGGACTCCAGGTCTATTGATACACTCTCTTCAGTCTTCACATGAACAGTTTGCGTTTGTTTATGAATTCCGCCCAATTCAGGTCATTTATACACTCAACTGACTGGATTATCGGAGAGAACTTTAAAACAAACACTTCTGTAACATAACTAAGTTTGTACAAAGCGAAATGGTAAGATACCCAATCTGTTATAAATCATTCTTTAAAAATAATCAGATAAGAAACAACCCTTAAAATATTTTCAAGAGCAACGGCAAGCACGTAAGAGAAAAAAAAAATCTCAAGTTTATTCATTTAAGTGAATTTCAGAAAAGTTAAAAACGAAAAATCAGATTTTGCATACCTGGCAACTGATAGTTTCATTGGGACCAATCCTTGCATTTCCATAAGGGATAAGTTTCAGGTCAACAATATCGATAAGCCCATCTGTAAAAAACTTGTCGAGGTAATTAACTATGAAATTTGCACTGTAAGGGCATAGGGACTCGTAGTAAAGTTCCACTAATACCTTTTCTGCTTCTCCTGTCACACACCAAGCTGTTACAGACATAAACAACAAAATAATTACCCTGCTCCTGCTACTAATAAGAGCCTCCTTTGAAAAACCCATATTCAAATTTTGATTTTGATTCGTGTGTAAGCTAAAAATACTTCGGGTATTTAAAAAGACATAGGATCTCCCTCCAGAGTCTACACAACTTTTAGAAAGGATTTTTAAGATTGTGTCAAGCTTTGAAGCCAATTGTACAGTTTTGCGAATAATGTTTAAGGTCCTTCTCTACTGAGCTTTTTGGTTACTTCTTACGATCTTTGTACCAACAATTTGGATCTTAATAGAACTATCGGGGTATTGTTACCGAACGGTCTTAAATTAATGAGACATCATAGAAATGTATGTACAAATTGACCGCTCAACATCGGTGCTCAATCCATAAGCTATCCTCCCCTGGATCAGATTTTAATGTCGAGGACAAAATGTTAATTATTTCATTCGTCATTGTTCACACTCACGACTGGTTGAGATGCCAAACGCTCAGGGAAAGGAAGCATTTGTTCGTGGAGTCTATCTTGATTTTTTTGATGGGTTTGGTGGTCTGTACTAACCAAATTCTTAGATTGCTACAAAGAGTATGAGCGTACTTCATATAAAATAAGTTCAAAAGGTCCATAGAAAATTATATGTATGTTGATATGTTAGAAAGTATGTGTTTGTATATGGGTGGGTATAGATTAAACAATTAATAATTAGTACTATATATAATGGAATGAAATAAATTTAGACAAATTAGGGGAAATAAATATAAAAGTATTTAGAAGACTAAAGAGTTGGGAGTGATAAATGTATTGAATCAAATGTTTCAAAAAAGAAAATAATAATTTAGCTAGAAAAATAGTATATATATATATGTGTGTGTGTGTTATGATGGATTTTTTAAAATGATTTGTTGAACAGAATGCAGTTGAAGCCCTGTTGATGTTGCACAATGGAAATGATGTTCCAAGGAATCAATGACTATCTACTTCGGGCACCTCCATATCCTTTCTATTTTTGCAATAATCATAAGTGTTGTATAATGCTAGCTTGTATACGGTCTAACACTATATTTTGTTGTATTAGTGACACTTTGTTGTAGGTTTATCTTGGAAGTTTGATACTTCGATACTTTGATGATGGTCCATTTTGTTATTTTGTTAAGGGTTGTATAGGTGGGGCTTATGTATTGTTATTATCTGGGTTGGGTATTTTTGTAATTGGGGGAATCACTTTTTGCAATTGTACAGGGGGGATGGTGACTGATATATAGTTGGATCTTATACTCTTTTGATTTGTATCTTCTATTTACTCTATACTTAATATAAAAAAAAATGATTTGTTGATGTTCAAAAAATTTATTGATGCTTAAAAAATGCTTTGAAATTTTTGCATTTATTATTTGTTATTATGGAGCACTTTTGTAATGATAGAATCAATCATACACTTGCAAATTTGACCTACACAAGTGTGAATCTAATTTGGATATACAAATTTGATCTCTACAAATCTTTAAATGTGTGTTTTAGCTTATTATTAACCTATTTGTATGTCTCTACATAAATACTTTGTTGTATGGTTGAGAGTTTACACATGACAAGGATAAATATTCCTTTATGTTGAATCCCCCATAAGGATGCTACGTCAATGACTTAGAAAATGATTAGATAGTAGGCAAACATGTAGTGGATGTCCTAGATGATGATGTAATGTAACTACTATGATAAATGCTTCTCAATTATTGTGCAAGTAAGAATGCAAACTAAGATCTAGATGGCACTAAATGACATAGTGCTACCCTTCTAAATACAACTCATAAGGTCAAAAATGAAATGTTTCATAATCTAGTCAACACATAATGGTCAAGTGGGAAGGGTCGGGTTTAACCCTAGATTTGATTTTGAATTCTACGTATTCAAAGGTCTTTTTGTTATTATGCATATCTAAACCAAGTCATTTATGAAACTATAGATCTAACCTAGAGTAAGAAATGGATGAATCTAAGAATAGAGATGGGTCCTTCGGACTAAGTATATGTGGAAATAGACAAGGCTTGGATTATGTACCAACTATCAATAAAAATTACACTATTTATACCTTTTTTATTACATAAGAGAAAACCTAGTCAAAATAGGTTCAAAATGAAAGGGAAAAATTATTTTGTATGTAATTATCACCATTACATTTTACTCCCACTTTGACTTGCATGTAAACTACCATAAGAATGCATGTCAAAGTAAAATCAAGTAGCCAACATTAAAGTAAAATTATTCACACTCATAAAAAGGATATAGATAAGGATACAAATGTCACTTCTTATAGCATGATCCCTTGGAAATGAGTGGCCTACCCTAGAAACCTAGAAAAAAAGAAAGAAAAGAATTCAACAAGTAGCATCATACAAGAATTTAAAACAAGAAAATATTGTTTATAATCGAAAGAAAGAGATAAATAAAATGGTTGAGAGATATTCCACTTGGGGTGGAATGAGGATGTCACCTAGGGAAACAAACTAATATATACTACCTAGGAGGGCCAAGGTGTAGTCTAAATGGTTAATTCATTGAAAGATCTCAATAATGCTTGCATATTCAAAACCCCAACAAATACTAAGTTAGCATGGGGCAAGCCCTCAACCCAAGGTTTATAGAAGCATGCCCATTAAGGTGTAAGAACCCTAGGGGCTTGCCACTTCCTCTAGTTAACAAAACAAAATAAATACCACCTTAAGGCAACAAAATTAATGTGTTTCCATCTAAAATGTCCTTTGATTATATGGTAGCCAAAACAACAATACTCAAGAAATAATTTTTAGTGACGTTATATGCCCCCTTTAAGCAGTTTCATGTAAAGAATGTAACTAAGTTGGAGGAGAATATATAAGTATATGGAAATTGATATAACACTAGAAATATAAAATTCCATATAATAATGGAAAGAAAGCGTCATGTGACAAAATGAATGATGATATGCTTATGAAAGAATATATAATAATAGGCAACAATATACCCCTAATGTTGCCTCCAAGTATAGCTATGAAAGGTATCCTTGAATGCTACATAAAAGAGTGTGTAAATACAAAGGATTATTAGACATCATCATGATAAACTTATTACAAAAAAATATCATCATGGAACATGGTAAGATCTTAATATTTCTAACATATCATAGAATCGTAAGGTGTGAGCATGGTATTCATGGAAGACCTCATAATCATCATAGGAAAAAATCATGTTTACAAAGCATGTCATCAATAATTATAAATCATGTAGTCACTAGGATCATAAAGAAAAGTATGGAACTATATCATAAATATAATAGAATAATGGTTGATTCCATAAAGGATGTGCTCCCCAAGTAGGAGACATTGTCTATATAATGTAATATATGTTGTGTGTGTAGAGAATGGAAGTTCTAAATCTTGACCAACAATGTTGGAAGGATCATCATCCAATAGATCATCTTCATCCATACTAAATATGGTTTGTATCTGCCTTTAATTAAATGATTTTATCACATGAATTGATATGTTACATTTTGTAAATATACTTGATAAATGAGGAATGTGCATAGGACCCTTTTATTATCCATTATATGTATACTTTTGGAGTAGAATCAATTTGTGCCTTTGAAGAACTTTCATTTTATTTTGGGATCTATGGTAGTAGTAACTTTAGGAAAAGTGGCAATGAAAATCTCAAATCACACTTTTGGAAGATAAAGATGGAATCTCCTTTGCTTTGGATAATATGGAGGACCTAAAGTGGCAATGAAATTCTCAAATCACACTTTTGGAAGATAAAGATGGAATCTCCTTTGCTTTGGTTAATATGGAGGATGAAAATTATCTTGTTCTTTCTTAACTCATGGGGGGATTATAAGGTGCTTCTATTTTTTAAGGAGTCATGGGAGGTAATAAATGGGGCTTCATTTACTTCTTAAATTTTTTCTTTCAACTTTCTCTTGGTTTTTAATTTTATATGTATTTGGTATAATTGATGAACTATGCCTATGTGCTCATGGTGAGCTTCTATGTGGTTTTACTTACCCGTGTGATAATACAAAATATCTTAAAGAGTTTTGACATAATTAGCAAGTGTGAAATGACTTGACTTGGAAATAAGTACATATGCATCTCTCATCACTTTTATTATTTTATCTCCATGAACATATTTCAAGCATTGATGGACAATAGAAGGCACAACCTTTAGTTATTCTAACCAAGGTCTTCCAAGTGATTTAGGAAATTTATTCAATGATGGAATGGTATGAAATAATATGTCTACTTCCTTAAGCCCCAATTGAAGAGGAAAGATGATGTTTCCCAAAGTGTCCAGCTAGATGTTGGTCATTTCTAATGCAACACTTTAATGTGTATATTTATCTTTTACTAAATTAAAATCATACAAAAATAATTCCCTATATATACCATGTTGATCAAATAGACCAATGATGATACCCTTGTATGAATGACTATTTAGGAAACCTTGAACACAAAGTGGACCATAATAGTTATTATTGGGGATCTTCAAAGCCTCATAAAATGAAATAGTTAGTGGTATGCAAGGAGAGGAAATATTATGATTCATACCCACAAATTTATTTGTAAGAGTGTGGGAGGATGCACCAATATGTTCCATATCTATAAGATATATAGTAATATGTGTAGGAACCATAGGATTAGCAATATTTTGAGGCACCTATTGAAAATCAATAATGGTAGATTGAGAATATGAAGGAAATGGATATGTATAAATTTATAAATTTTAATTAGGTGGGAAAACCAAGTGATTGATCCATCATTAGCACCATCTCAATGTGTAAAAAAATAAATTAATTATGTGTTATACCTTATGTTTGAGATCCATACAAATATATGTGTGATGATCATTGCCCCATGATATTTGTGAAAAGCATGTTCATTATACCCCTTACGTAAACCTCTAGATGGATCTAATAGATGGATAGTAGGAAGAGTGATTCTATTAGCATTCAATAAGCTATGTAGTACATAATGCAAAGGTTCACTTAGCTTTGTAATTTTTATAGGAGTTTGAGGCTATAAAGAAAGATCATTGAAAGTAATTACCACATAATTATTATTAGGTTTGTTTTTTTCTTATCATTTCCCTTTTGTTAGGGTTAGAAGGAAGATATATAATAGTTAAATGTAGATTTGATCAATAAAACACATAAAAAATTATAGCAGCAACAAGACAACACGAGGAATTTAATGTGGTTCACCCAATATGGGCTACATCCACAAAACCACAACCATCCAATGATTTTATTATCCAGTGCACAGTATATTACAATCTCGCGAATAATTCCCTACTGCAACTCCCATCCCAACCGCTTATTACAAGCCTTTTAGAAGCTTCCAAAATTAGGATTTTACAAACTCATTTTTTATTTTGTCGGTGACGAAGCAAAAAATAGGAGAAAAAAATGTCTTGGGGGTTGTCATCCCCAAACCCCTGCCCGGGGCCCGGCCTAGCCCTAGACCCTAGCAAGGATACAAGAAGAGTGTACATTATAGCATGATTAGTTGCCACATACCAACACCTTTTAAAATTGCTAAGGATAATATGTGGAAGGGATATATGAGGACCCATACTTCAAGCCATTTGGATCTAGTAACTTGACTCAAAATTCTTAACATGAACATATAGGCCCATAAAATATGTGTAGCTATTAAAATGGACATTATTCTAGAGGGAAGATAATAGACTCTTAAAAAACATTCTTTGGATTTCATCTTCTAGAAATTGATGCTTCATTTTGGAACAAAATGATTAAATCATATGTCATGCGCATTGATGTGTTCATTAGATCCTTGATCACATTAAGGTAAATATAAAATGGTACTCTTTAGGTCCATATTCACTTAGAAATGGTTGAGAAAATTTGTGGCTAATTAATTAAAAGTATGAATAGATCCAATATCCAAAGAATAGAACCTCTAACATATTCTAAGATTGTGAGGGAATAACTTAGCCAAGATTTTTTCATCATAAGAAAAATCTAAATATGTCACTTTAAAGACTTGTAAAATAGTATTGGGATCACCTTTACCCTAGTATGATTTAAAGTGAGGTGCCACAGATTTTATAGTTAATGTATAGATCACAACCTTAAATACAAGGGGCATGCAATGTGCTAGTTTGTGTGTTATAACATCTTGATTACTAGCTATAGAATAAACTTTACTTTCAACTCTATCTAGCTTCAAAAATAGTGTATCAAGGGTGGAGGTGAGGATAGTGATGGTAGGAGTGGTGCAAGCAAGAGTAGGAGTATAAAAAGGATGGTAAATAAGAGGAAAATATTTGGTACTATGAGGGTGGGAGGTAAAGATATAATGAAAATAAGTTTGGATGGTACTAATAGATGAAGGGATGAGACTAGTGGAAGAAGTGGTGAGGGGAATACTAATGGAATGATAGTTGGGAATGATATGAGAGGAAACAAGCATGTTATATGTGTGGAAACATGGGAGTCAAGTGTAATGAGGGGATATACCTTAAGATGGGTAGGTGGAAGATGCACTATGTAAAGAAGTAGAGGAAGGAATTAGAATACTAATACCATGAAAATTTTAAGAACAAAAATGTGCATCATGTAATACATTATAAAAATATTCTAATAGTTGTAAAGGAGAAGTAGCACTATGTTGCAAAGATGGTTGTCGTTGCACCAAAAGATCAACTTGTTAATGCCTAATACAACCCCCAGAGTTAACAAATCCATGGGAGATGATTAAGCCATGTCAAAAACTTGAGCATTATGCTACACAAAATAAGGATACCAAGGGTGCACACCTTGCAACAATCGCCCCCAACGCAAGCGAGGGGTTCAAACCCGAGACCTAGGCTCTAATACCAATTATTGCAAAGATGGTTGTTGTTGCACTAAAGTATTGACCTTTTAATGCCTGATACAACCGCTAGAGTTAATGAATCCACGAGAGGCAATTAAGCCATGTCATGAACCCGAGCGTTATGTTGCATAACACAAGGAAACAAAGGGCACACACCTTGCAACACACTAGCAATCTCTTTCAAAAAATTGATTGTCCAATAATAGATAAATCTTATGTCCCCATGTGCATCATAATGCCTTAATGGGAATTTAGTAATCAATAGATTGAGAGGTCATATGAGGGTTCAAGTGTGTGCTCATATGTAAAGGTAAGTTAGGATTGCAACTATATCTTTGCATAAACAAAACTTATAAAAATATAAAAATAAATTGAGGGTAGAATTGGTGATTTGAATTGTCAATCCCAAATCCATAAATTGTAGGTCTCTTCCTAAGTGCCAAGGATGTCAATCAAGGAAACACACTTGTAACCTTATGATCAAGAAGTGCAACTTAGGACCAATTATTGAGGTGGGTAAGACCTCCTTTGACCAAGGGGGCTTCTCTAAGATGTTTCAATTGAATAAAATCACATTATATGAATAATTTCCCTACCACAAATCAAACCAACTATATAATCTACCCCTATATTGTTTGTCATAGCATACCTATGTGTTTATTTGACTATGCAAGGTCAATCATCTTTGTTTGAATAGACAAAGTGTTGCAATGGAGAGTGTCTGAGGATATGAATAAAACAATGCCTATTTTTATTATGAACTATAACAAATCAAAGTTTGAAATCACTAGAAACAACACAAATTGAAAGTAAGTATTTTTTTTAATGTGTTGAGGTGATGGAATATAGATCAAGTAATTGACTATTTCCTATATCTAGTTTGACACAAATTTATTGAATTTAATAAAATGATGCAATCAGAGGTGAGATCTTAATGAAGGTCCCACAAAAGACTAACCAATTAGAATATGCAAGGAAATTGGGTTCTACCCATATATTCAAATAGATATCTAGAATTATAGACTATTAGATGAGTAATACTTAATAATCCCTAAATAACATGAAAATTTTCTTTAAATTATTTAGAAAAGATACTTCAAAAAAGCATTTTGAAAATTCTAAAATCTTTTGGTTGATTAACTAATCATAAATATATCTAAAAATGAGCGTATTACACCTAGAGACACCTAGACAAGGTTGAATTTGCACTTCATACTCATTTTTAGAGGTTATAAGGAATTTGTTACAAAATATGATTAAACCCACATCAATATAACATCAAAATTTGGTACATAGAACTAGAATTTGAAACTTTGTGGTTTCTTATGAAATTTTTTCTCTTTTATTCATTTTGTTACTACTCTATCTTTGCTCAAAATTTTCCATCCATTCAAATGAAGAACCCTATTTCCTTAATGGCATAGGGAAGGGCTTGTGAATCTGACATTAAATTTGATAGTCCTCTAATTGGTACATTAGAAATAAGGCCCACACTTCATGGGGGTCATTTTTTTCTCAATCATACCTAAAAACACACTTGGGAGTACCTATGAGGCATGGAAGGATATTATTTGGGGATTTTAAATGTCTTGGCCATTAAATTTGAAGGACTTGGAAAGGGAAAGCACCCATGAAATATATAGGAAAAACCCCAATAGGACACACACATTACTCCTAGTAGTTGGAAATTTCTTAGGGAAAATGAGGGAAAGTAGAAGAGTGGATCAAGGACTTAAATTTCCCTTGGTGCCCTTTCTGCACTTCAAAGTTAGTTTTTTTCTTCCCCCTTTTATTTTGATCTTTAATCACCTTAGAAACCTTGTTAGAGGTTTTAACAATTGTTGAACCAATTTTTGACTTCATCAACACTTTACTAGAGGTCTAAAACTACTTTAAAATTCCTAACACCCATTGAGAATGATTTTCCTTTGTCTATGGGTAATTTGATGAAGGTTATGAACTATATTAACATTACTAATGAACAACATGCTCTTCACTCACCGATCGGAACTTTAAAAAAATTTAACAACTGTTTTGGGTTTCGATGGGAAGCTTAGAACATAAACCATTTTTTCAACAAGCACAATGCTTGAACATTGTTAGAGGTTCCATGGGTTTAAGAACCTCTATCATCTCTTTTATCTTTTCCTTGTTAGATCTTTTCTTTGAATGTGAATTGGGTTAGAGGTTTCATAGGTTCAAGAACCTATGAACCCTTTAACACTCCTTTTTCATACATCTATTAGTGTTTTTAATCATATCTAAATGCACACCAAAGAATTTGATCTTCATTGAACCTATTAGATGTTCAAGGAGTTCACGAACCTTGGAACTATTTGACATTCTCCCTTTATTGACCATTTGGGCACCTTTTGAACCATGTTAGAAATTTCAAGGAAACTTGAACTCACCAACATCCATACTTAGTAAAAAAAATCACTTAATTAGTTGATGTCACCAAGTGTAGGGGCATAAAGAAAGCAAGGGATAACTAACCAAGTGCTAAGGTGCAAGGTTATCCTAAAGATATGGGCTCAAGGGAGAGGATGAATTGAAGAAAGATAAATAATTTGTTAGGAGTCAAAATGGATTGAGGACCTAGAAATTGGGTGAGGTCCAGGGTCCACCTATAGGCCCAAGGCCTGATAGGGGAAAAATAAATAGAGAAAAAGGGCATGGAAGTTGGATTTTTAAGAGAATCACATATCGTGTACCCAAGTAACAATAAGATCAATACTTTAATGTTGAAGGGAATAACAATAAATGTTCAAGGTTTTGGAGGTTAGGGGGAACAAGGAATTAGTACCCAAGGAAGGGTAGCTCTAATAATCTAGAAAATGAAGAAGCTTAAGGGAAATGGTGGGGAAGTTGGAGTCTGGGTGATGCAAGAGAGTTTACCTGCAACTCTCAACACTTCCAAACTCACTCAAGAAATTGATGAACAAAAATAATTAAAGACACCAAAAATCAACGACAATTGTAATTCATATTTGCTCAATGGCAATTGCAATTTTTGTGCATTACATTCAAAAGGAAAGGAACTACAAAGGAAGGCCTAAGGACAAAAAATACATAGAAAATCAAAATTAAATGCCTTGTTATAGGCAACAATATCATCAACAGGTATGCCTTCATTTTTTCTCCAATTTCTTGCAATCTCCTTCCTACACCTACAACCAAGTTCTGAAAAATCAAATCACACAATTGCCAATGCTTCACCAAAGTATTTTCCACTGATTTTTGCCTTCAACCTACACACACAAATCTGAAAATGTCTCTCTAGGAATGCTACGCCCAAATTCTCCAACTCCAAAAATAAAACAAAAACAAAAACAATTAACCAAAACTCCTTGCCAACACCCTCCAACAACTCCACTATCTCCAATTCCATGCCCCTTCTGAAAAATTAGATAATAGAATCAAATTTCCATCCTCTAACTCCCCAATGCATGCTTGTTTTATTTTCTGCCAAGAACGCCAGCACTAGTCGACACCTTCATTCCTCCACTTCTCCATTTTGAATTGCCAATTCAGTTTTCCAGTCAAAATCCTCCTGGGCATCGAAATAATGCATGTAGCATTAATGCTCATTAATTGCAAATTCAAATTTCCCAAATCCCATGTCCAACTTGCATTTTAGCAATTTTAATATTAAAATCATGAAATTTGGCATGTTTCCCAATGTTAGTTTCAAGCCAAAATATGTCCAATTTATTTATTTAGATTTTTTCTAGACATAAAACATTAAAAGTCCTCCAAAAAGTCAATTAAAATAATTTCACATCAAAATTGAGAAAAAGAACAAATAATGCAAGTTGGTTGGTAACCACAGATGCACCTGCATCAGACACCCATGGTAGAAAGAAAAGTGACCCTGCCACTTCTCAAGAGGATAACCAAAATGATTAACCTTAGCTTTTAACAACCAAGATGAGTCATCAGGGAATTTAAGTTTAATTAGGAGTTAAGTTTTCCTAGTTGTCATTTCTAAAAGTTAGTTATGATGGGGTCATCTCATTATTTACTTTTAGTCATCAGGTAATTTAATAGTTTTCCCATGCATTATCTCATGTATTTATTATTTGCATTAGGCATTTAATGTTTACATCAATTGTAGTTATCATCCATTATCACACCTTGCCTATATGTACAAGGTGCTTGTACATTTGTAAATCAATCTAGATCAATTCAATATCATCAATAGATCATCATTTGATCAATCATCAATCTTAATGCTCATGTTGCAACACTTTCTTGTGGTGGTGTCTTTTATGGTTGATCCTTTGAAGAGTGTGCAACCTCAATTGGGTTTATTGTTCATCAATATCTCCAACATGGTATTAGAGCATAGGCCTTGAAAATTTCATCTCGTATTAGAGAGTTGAGCTTGACCTGAGATTTTCATTGGAGGTTGGAGGTTGGAGGTTTTGCATTTCGAGCTAGTTGTCATCATCCGATAGGCAACTAATTTTTGGAGCACATTGGGTCAGATTTGACCCTACCATTACGTTTAGGAGGCCCAAAAACCCCTAGAATGCCCAACAAATCGTCAAAGTTCAACAACTTGATTTGGAGGCATCATAGGTTTTTTTTGGTAGGGTGGAAGATACGTATTATACATATTCATACAATTTGCAAAAAAAATTTGCTCTCTGTCGGTAAAAAAAATTCTAAGGCTTAATTATATTTGCAGGTTAAAATTTTTATATCAAGCAATTTTACTATAGTATGTGGGTGAAATACTGTAAAAAGGTTGGCAATTATTTTATTGGGGTTTACATTATTATCTATGGGAAATTTATTAAAAGGCTGACAAAGTTTTTAATTCTCTCCCAATAAAATCTTTGTTCTAACAACTTTATTATTGGTAGACATATTAATTTACCTACACATATTTATTTGTTTGTTGCTTGCGTGTTTCTTTGGCCGACTGTTGCAAATTTGATAGTGCATTAAATTCACTGTTGGCCTGCCTTTACTCCAATCACCTAGTCATTGTCAGCATTTAAACTTTGACCATTAGTTCTTTGTCTCCCGCTCAATTATTGATCGCCAACCACCGATTTCCTACCATCAATGCCAAAGGTTCTATTTTTGCACCTAATTAACCTACTAAGTCCCAAATTTGGTAGTTTTTCCAACGAGGCATAACTTTTCACCAGGGTATCAAAATTTCACAAACGAGATATCAACATAAAGTTGGTTTCGCGTACTTCATAGTGGTATAAATAATTTTGTTGGATTTTCTTTAGGTACAAATCATTGCCAACTAAAGTCAGTTCTTCCTTTTGGACTCCCAAGGTCATATCTTTTCACCATATTGTTGGATTTTGGAGATTCCAATAGTGTTGCAAAGGTGATAAAGAGCTTTATCATTATGTCCATGCACTTTTTCAAATTCAAGCCCAAGTACAATCCATCAAGTTTTTGCAATTTGTGGCATTTGCTTGATTACTTGGACATACTACTATTTGGAGAAGGTCTATTTCATTGGGGAGGCTTTTTTCAATTGTGAATCATATTTTGGGGGTTTCACATCAATTTCTATAAGATATTTTTCCTTTTACTCGATTTATGTTTATGGCTCTAATGGAAAAATCAGGATTTGAGGTTCTTATTCCTCATAATTATCACTCATGGAAGGTGAGGATGCAGAGATTACTTTGGTCTAGGGGATTATGGTCTACCTTGGGTGAGGAACAATCTAATTTTCCAAGAGAATATGAGAGATTTGCACATCAAAACAAATGTGATGAGGTGATGGGCTTGATTACACTACATGTTTCTAATTCCTTATTCTTCCACATTGAGGAGTGTACTACACCTAAATAGGTATGGGATAAATATAAGGATCTCTTTGGTTTTTTTAGTGATGTGAGATCTTTACAACTAGAAGCAAAATTGACATCTCTTTCTACTGATTCATTTCCTACTATTGAGGATTATTTGGTGAAGTTAAAGTCTTTGCGATCTCAATTAGCAAGTTATGGGAAAAAGAAAATTGATAAGGAATGTATATTTTTTATTTTGTCTAAATTGATAGGTGTGTTTGCATATTTTTTCACTTCCTTTTATTCCACTATGGATGGGTTAGGTGATAGATTTTTTATGCCTTCAATTGAGACCTTTTATGAGAGATTGACTAGGGAACAATCAAAACTTAGCCAACATGATGTCACTTCTAAGTCTTATGCATTGATAGCCACACCACCTAAGGGGAAAGGGAAGAAAAAGAACAAGCCTAAGACAAAATATAGTGAGACTTCCACCACCTCTTCTAAATAGGATAAACCCAAGAAGGAGAAACCCACATGTACCTTTTGTAAGGGGATTTGGCATAGTGACAAGTTTGTTATAAGAAGGAAATCCATGATTTGAAACAACTTCTTAAGGATCAAAATATTTTAGTTCCTTCTTCATCTTCTAGTTCACCTTCTTCTTCTTCCACACATGAGGATACTTCACACAAAGGGGATACATGAACTACTTCTAGAGATTCCAAATGCAAGGGTCGTGCATTGATTACTACTTATGTTGATAGACCTAATGGATGGATTATTGATTTAGGTGCTTTAGAACATATTGCTTTCTCTTTTGATCATATTATTCCAGGGTCACTTAGAACATCATATTTTGATAGGATCTTGACTGCAAACAATGATTTTATTCATGTTGCACCTTGGGTACAAGGTCAATGTATAATTTTCTTTATATTATTGAGATGGCCCATAATCTTCTTTCAATTTATTATATTACACAGACAAGAAACACATTTCACCTCTGATTCATTTTTTATTCATAAGGAGACATAAGAACTCATTGCTATGGGTTGGGCTAATCATCAGTCTAAGGTGTATACCTTCTCCTACTTCTATCATGATGATGATCCTTATGTTACTCATTATCCTTCTTCTAGTGTGGGTAGTAATTCACATGATGGCTATGGCGGCTAGTTGCATTTGGATCTTCTTTGTGTGCTTCCATCATCTCCTGCTTCATCAAAGTTGACAGTTGATTCTAGGACCAACAAAACAAGATATATTCATTTTTTTAGATTTGTGGTTGCAGGATGGATTTATTTTCCGATATTATTGATTTGGTTTTTCATTATTCTTCGATAGGTTTGGAGGACATGCATGAGGGGGTAACTCTCCTCTTTTCAGATTCTTCTTTGGAGGATGTTCTTGAGTATCCTCATTCCATTGTTTCCACCTTGATTGGGGATCCTGATTATGGCGAGACATCTTCGAAGGCACTTGATTCTTCTTCAGAGATTTCATTGGTGAGACTTATTTCTTCTCATTTCATCATATATTTGGACTATATTCCACATCTACCATTGGATCTCTTTCTTCCTAAGGGGAGACATGTGGTTTGTCGTCATTGGGTTCTTTTTTGGCTTCAGACTTTCTTCAGTGGTTTTAATGATACTTCATTATGGGGGGGAAATCTAGTCTCCATATTTCACTTCATTGGAGGGGCCATTATATTGTATTCTTTTGATGGATGTTTCTCTTGGGGGGTGTTGATGTTGAGACCTACATACATCACTTCTATCACTTGTACATGATTCACATTACATCTCTTTTTTGTAGAGGAGTTTTGTCCCACTAGGTTTTCCCCTTTTCTTCGTTCATGAGAGATTAGTTGCATGATTAGTTGTACATGGGTACCTAACATGGCCTCATTTTTGGGACCCATATTGCATTTCCATATTACATCATTTGCATAATAACTACACTCCCTAAGTTGCACTTATGGGGGGTGTTGGTGTGAATGGGGTCATTTCCTAACTAATCATTAGTGAGGACCTATTCACATTATAAGTTTACTTAGAGTTAAGTTATCCTAGTTGTCATTTCTAGAAGTTAGTTATAATGGGGCCATGTCTCATTATTTAATTTTAGTCATCTAGGCATTTAATATTTTTCCCATGCACTATCTCATACATTTATTATTTGCATTAAGCATTTAATGTTTGTATCAAGGGTAGTTATCATCCATTATCACACCTTGCCTATATATACAAGGTGCTTGTACATTTGTAAATCAATATAGATCAATTCAATATCATCAATAGATCATCATTTGATCAATCATCAATCTTCATGCTCATGTTGAAACACTTTCTTATGGATCATGGCATATTTCATGGTTGATCCTTTGAAGAGTGTGCAACTTTAATTGGGTTCATTTTTCATCAATATTTCCAATAGAAATCTCACCTCTTTCATATTTGTTGTCCTTAATGTCTTCAATCTGATTTTTATCCTCTTTTTTTGTACATAAGCTCCACACTTTCCTTTTTTTCTTAGTCTCAAATTTTCTATTTAACTTTTCCTCAACTTTCAAAGCAAACTGGTAAGCTTCTTCTAAATTAAAAATTCTTACCAAACTGAGTTCTTTGATGCTTGGCTTTAGTCCATTGATGTACTTATCTACCTTCTCCTTGTTGGATTCTAAATGTCTCACTCTAATCAAAAGAGTGTGAAACTCCTCAGTGTATTCCTTAACTAATTTTCCTTGTTGCCTCAATCCATGCATCTTCTTTAATAATTCTAACTCATAATCCATTGGAATGAATGATCCCTTAAGCTTCTCAACCATTCTATCCCACTTTGTAATCCTTTCCTTTCCTCTCCCACCTCTTTCAATCTGTATTCATTTCCACCAAATTCTAGCATGTCCCTTCAATTTAGTTTTAGCAAACTTTACCCTGTCAGGATCTTCAATCTCCCCAAATTCAAAGAACTCCTCCATGTCATTTATCTAGTCTATTAATTATTTTGGATTCAAGCTTCCACTAAATGTCAAAACCTCCATCTTTGGTCTCTTTCCAATCTTGGCAATGGATCTCAACAATATAGCTTCTCCAACATCAATTTCATCTTGTACTTCTACAAATGGTTCCTCGTCCCTAGCTTTATCTTCACTCTCATCCCTTTTTTTGTTCACAACTCTTATGTGTAACTCTTCCTCCAATGTTTCAACTTTCCTTCTAAGGTCTCTAAAATCTTCCATGTTAGGAGGGTTTCTACCTCCACCTCAACCCCTACCTCTTGGGGCCACTCTTGGAGGCATTTTAACAACACCCACACTCATAGGTCCTACTGCAATCTGTCTCTCTTTGGTGCTCTTCCTGTAGACTCAAGACAACCCACTTTGATACACTGATGCAAGAGATTTTACCTACAACTCTCAACACTTAATTACACACTCACTTAGGAAATTGATGAACAAAAATAATTAAAGACACCAAAAATTAACAACAATTGCAATTTATATTTGCTCAATGACACTTGCAACTTCCATGTGTTATATTCAAATGGAAAGGAATTATAAAGGCAGCCTTAAGGACTAAAAATACATAGGAAATCAAAAGTAAATGCCTTGTTATAAGAAAAAATATCATCTACAAGTATGCCTTTATTCTTTCTCCAATTTCTTGCAATCTCCTTCCTGCACATGCAATCAAGTTCTAAAAAATAAAATCATGCAATCACCAATGCTTCACCAAAGGATTTTCCAATTATTTTTTCCTTCAACCTACACACAAAAATCTAAAAATGTCTCTCTAGGAATGCTATGCCCAAATCCAGCAACTCTAAAAATTAGGAACCAGAAATAAAACAATAACAAAAACAATTAACCAAAACTCCCTGCCAACACCCTCCAACAACTCCACTACCTCTAATTCCACACCCCTTCAGAAAAACCAAATAATGGAATCAAATTTCCATCCTCTAACTCCCCAATGCATGCTTTTTCATTTCCTGCTAGGCAGGCCACCACTAGCCCACTAGCTGACACCTTCATTCCTCCAATTCTCCATTTTGAATTGCCAATTCAATTTTCCATTCAAACTCCTCTTGGGCATCCAAATCATGCCTACAACATCATGTTCATTAATTAAAAATTCAAGTTTTCCCAACTCCCAAGAATCCCACGTCCAACTTGCTTTTTGGCAATTTTAATATTAAAATAATCAAATTCGACATGTTTCCCAATGTCAGTTTCAAGCCATTGAAATGTGTCCAATTTATTTAATCAGATTTTTTTAGACATAAAACATTAAAAATCCTCCAAAATGTCAATTAAAATCATTGCACATCAAAATTGAGCAAAAATTAAATAATGCAAGTTGGTTGGTAACCATAGATGCACCTACATCACTAGGGTAATTGATGAGGAAATGATACCAAGGGAAGGGAAGGCCTAAAACTTTGTTGGAATTTATTGGAACAAATGACTTAGCACAAAGGATCAAGGTTTCAATGGGAAAATAAAATTACACTTGGGTAAGAGAAACCTCCAAAGCTTAGTAGCTCAAAAAATAAAGATAAATATAATCCAAAAACATCCCACCTTTCAGACTTTCTTGAATTTTTCGTAATTGTCAATACATTAGTAGGCACATGGGAAATGAAAGAGACAACACCAATATAAATTTTGACCAAGGGAGAAACTTTAGGAAACATCTCATATTGGTTATTTTTTATGGGAATAACAAGACTAAAAGTGTTGCAAGGTGTGCACCCTTGGTCTTCTTGTGTTGTGCAACACAATGCTCGGGTTTGTGACATGGCTTAATTGCCACTTGTGGATTCATTAACTCTGGCAGTTGTATTGGGCATTAAAAAGTCAGCCTTTTGGTGAAACAACAACTGTTTGTGCAACAATTGGTATTAGAGCCCAGGTCACAGGTTTGAACCCCTCACTTGCACTGGGGGGATTGTTGCAAGGTGTGTGTCCTTGGTCTCCTTGTGTTGTATAGTGTAATGCTCGGGTTTGTGTCATGTCTTAACCACCTCCTATGGATTCATTTACTCTGGTGGTTGTATCGAGCATTAATAGGTTGATTTTTTGGTGCAATGACAACCATCTGTGCAACAAAAATCACACAAAGGGACAAGGGCTCAACTACTTTTACAAATTTGAGGCCCACCAAATATGAGCATCAACATGTAGCTATGCATATATATCTCAAAAATAGAATGTTTTAAATAAAAAAAATAGTAATAAAAATAAGATGAGACAACCCTAAGGGAGTTGTAAGAGAGAAGGGGACTCACCATAATGTAAGGGATGATAAAATACCCTTTAAATAAATCAAAGTTAAATACATAATAACATAAACATTCATAATCTACCATAAATTAAAGATTTGGGAATGATAAATATATTGAGTTAAATACCTTGGAAAATAAAATAATGATAACTATCTAGAGTTTTAATGTAACTATGTTATAATAGATGTTTGAAAATGATTCATCAATGTGTAGTAAATTTAATGATGTTGAGATGAATGCTTTGGAATTTATAAAGTTATTATTTATCATTATCATTTCTATAATTTTAAGATCAATCACTCACTTGTGATTCTGAACTACACAAGTGTGGATCCAATTTGGATATGTGAATCTAATCTTTGTGAATCCCTAAATATTTATTTTTAGTTTGTTGTAAATATTTATTCATTTTGGTGTGTATAAAATTTATTGTGGTTGGGAGTTTACATGTGGCAAGTGTAGTTTCACTATTATGTCAAATGACAACAATATATTAAGTTATTGACTTGGAAAATGATCAAATATAGCACGAAAACATTTAACGGATGTCCTTCATGATGATGTAATGGAACTACTATGATAAATGATGCTCAGTTATTGTGTAAGTGAGAATGTGAGCTAAAATTTAGATGCAATTAAAAGACCAAAGGGTAGCATTTTAAATACAACTCCAAAGGTCATAAATGGAGTATTTCATGTGTCTACTAAACACACAATGGTCAAGTTAGAAGGATTAGATTGAACCTAAGTTTAAATTTAAATTCTAAATATTTGGGGGTTATTTCTATAACTATTCATTTAAACTAGGTCATTTATGTAAATAAGGATCTACCAAGAAATAAATTTGAGATTCATAACTAGTCATATAAGCATCTACAAATGCATGATTGACATGGTAGATATAGTGATGATTGAAATCCCAAAATTAGGACAACATGGTATGAAAATATGATTAGGTGATATATTAACATGTGTCTCTAAGGTAAGGCTCCACTTTTTCATCATTTAGAACCTTCTAATTGCTTCTTCTACTTAGAATTTTCCATCTAGTTGTAGGAGTTTGTGGTGAACTCCTCAACACCCTAGGATCACTTGCAAGACAATAATAACTTTCATGAGAGAGAAATGGAATAAATATCATGCTATAATTATGGATGCAAGATTTCCAAATTGAATTGTTGTACACATGATGCGTTGCTTATAAAGGTAAGTTGTGAGATGGGATTGGACAAGATCATGACATGTGTCTTAATCTTGTACAATGAGATAACTACCACAACAAGTATTAAATTACCTAGGACACAATCATAAATGCCAAAAGATAAAATAAGATCTAGTGACAACTAACACTAACTAGAAAGATTCCCTCTTAAGACCTAAGTGGACTTAACATGTAAATAGGATCTAGATAGGTAAAACACCTATTTACACCAACATCAGTATAATGTCTCCTATAAATATGGTAGATGCCCGATAATGAATGTTGAAGATGATCCATGACCATTGAACAACGTTCCTCTCCTTAGGAAGAAACAAGACCAAGATGATATGTAGGATGTCTTCCCATTCCTAAAAGGAAGATGTGGGAAGAAAGATGATGGGTGATATCTCTGAAGAATTCTCAAGTGTCTCCATATCAATGTTAAAAGGTGTCACACTACAAATAGGCATTCTAGGCCACACTACCGAAGAAGACAATCCAAAATCTCCTATAAATGATTGTAGAACACAATCTAAAGACAAAGATACCTCCTTTGAAGACAAAGAAGTCTCCTCCAAATGTTGTCTAAAATAATCCACACTCATCAAACTGGAAAGGATGATCATGTAGAGAATGAAAAAGAGGGTTAGAGAGTTCCCTTGCAACAACTAAAGAAGGATCATCTCCATCAAAGAGAAGATGGATGCAATCAATGGTGTCTCCCAAATCTAAAATATGGGACTCACAAAACAAACCAATAATGTTTGTCAAATACTCATCCCAAGTAGCCATCTCTAGAAGATGATGAATGGCTTGATACATTAAATCATAAGGAGCCAAAATAATGGAATCACAAGCATCCTTAGGTACAACAGTAGATGAAGGAGATGGAACATTAGTGCATGTCACTCGATCCTTAGAAGATGAAAGTATACGAAGATTTAAATGACCATACTGAATCTCCTCAAAGGTGTCCACACAAGATGCCTCAATGTGAACATCTATCGAATCATTAAGAGAAAAATCTGAGAAGGTGTTACAAGATTGGTGATCAACCTCTCCAATTGAAACTATATTTCTGCTATGCAAATCCCAAAGTATGACAAAATCAGGTGTGAAATCAACACTCCCGCCTACTCCACCAGGTGTGATCTAATAGATAGAAAGGATATTGGTTGATAATGAAGGAACACAAAGAACATCATTAAATGATCCATTATCCATGTCAATGGATCCCCTTCCATAAACACACATATATGTGTTGTTAGCCATCAGGATGTGTGGTGATGAACAAGTCTCAAATGAAGCAAACATACTCTCTGATGAAGCCATTTGATGTGAGGCTCCAGAATTGAGTAACCACCTCTCTAACTTAGAATCTGCAACTGCAACAAGTGTTTTCCCCTTGATTTTATCAGAATTTGAAGAAGAAGAACCCTTTGATGAAGATGAAGAATTCATTTGAGCCTTCTTAAGAAGATGCTTCAACTCATCATTATGTTTTGAATAACATTGATGTTCATCATGCTCTATTTTCTTACAATATGCACAAGTATGCCTCTCCTTATTAGATGATTCCCTTTTTGAGGAAGAGGATTTTGATTCATTATGTGGCTTGTTCCTTTTCTTCTTTTGCTTCTTTTCAAAATTTTGTGATTTTTTTTGTACCTTTGACTCACTATCCAACAATGCTTGTGACTTGAAAGACTTGATTAGATCCATGCACATTAACTTCACTTCCTCTTGGATTAGGAGTTTAATAAAGTCATCAAACTTAGGATCAACATATGATGCTCCCATAGAAAGTCGATGGGTATAAACGCCAAAAACAAACACTGAATACTCAGGGCCAAGCTTTAATAACACATTCAAAATCAATTATAAATCCTCTTTATCAATGTTACAATCTTTTTAAAACTACTTTCTTAGTTATTTAATCTTGAAAATGTATTCTTGGATGTGGTCAAATTTTTTTGGATCAAGATTCATCAAATCATTATCAAGCTGATATCCCCTAATCTTATTAGTTTTACTATACAATTTCTCAAACATCTCCCAAGCCTCTTTAGGTGTTTTACATGATTCAACATAAAATTGTAAATCAAATGAGAGTAATGAAAATCTGCATCCATTTTTTTTCTCATGAGCAATCTCCCATTGTGCCAATTATTTAACATTAGTAGGTTGAGAGATAGTTTCTTTTAGATAGCCTATAAGAGCCTTCTTCATGAGATAATTCCATACTAATTTTCTCCATGAAACATAGTTGTATGGAATTGGGAGTTCAATTTGAGATTTCCCCATTGTAAGAATACAAAATAAGAAAAAGAAAGAAATCAACCATTGTAAGATTACACCCCCCCCCAATTACTTAATCAAGACACCCCGCAAAAATATATGATTTGTGGCACTTTATACTTAGTGCAATTACAAGTGCCACTTACCAAAAATAACAAAGTGGACTTGATCTTAGTGCATATTGATTCCAAAATTTGGCCACAAGCTCAAAGTAAATTTTAAAACAAGATAAGATCAATATGATTACACCACTTAAAAACACAAAAAAAATTATGCACTTTCAAATAAATTCACCCAAAAATGTTACCATAGGACAAAGAATGGAGCTTGAAAGTTCCCAAAATGAGAATGAATTAGCAACACCTGTGAGAATTTGCAATTTCTAAAAACTCTAGGCACCAAAATAAAAAACTAGTTGTACCACTGCAAAGAGAACAAAATTCTACCCCAAATAGAAAATAATTTCTCAAAAAAAGGAGTATGGATGACCAAGTTGTGAGCATTTAAAAAATTCCGTTCAAAAACAAAATGTAAATGGTGAGGGGGGAAAAATCTTTAAGGAGTTTTGACGTCATGCTAACATCAATAATTTATTGGATTAAATTTGACCACTGACTAGCTTTCATAGGTCAATGTGGGCTTGGGGGTCAACGATGAATATTCTTATAATCTAGACAACGAAATATAGAATATTCCTAAAGGAATCTCAATAGGGAATCTTCAGGGCCAATGACTGAATATTTGATTTTTATGAATTGTGGTTGAATTTTCTAGTTGTTTGCAAGTCCGTAGGTGGTGAGACCTCCTACCTATTCCATTTGGAACCCTGCAAGAAGCTGAAGGTACTATGATAGGTATCGCGTAGTACTTGTACATTTGTGAATCCTACAAACTCATATTTTCTTCAAAAAAATTAATTTTTTTTCTAAAAAATCCTTTAGAGAACCTAAAAAATTTCACCTCTGAGTTTGATTTTTCACCTACGACTGCAACTAGTTGATTTTGCAATGATTATTTTGTCGTATGGTTGTACGATCAGCCATACGACCAAACTAAATGAAAATTTTCTCTAATACTTAGGGCCAATGCTCTAATTTTTGTGATTTGACAATCGATCTTGGGTCTTTTGGGTCTTTTGGACATAATGGCAGGAGTGAATTTGGCCCAAAGTGCTCCAAAAATTCAGCTACCTCCTAGATTTGTTAATCCTTTCCCAACTTGAAACCGTTGTAAATTAGACAAAATATGATGAAATTTGGTGAAACAAAAGAAAAACTTGACTTTATCTTATGGTGAGGTCTTTGAAACCTCTACTCACACCTAGAAAAATTTGCATGACAAGATTGGTTCCTCAGATCTGAGAAGTTTGTAGCACTGGAGCTCTAATACAATGTAGAAGTTTATGGTGAACTCCTCAACACCCCAAGATCACTTGCAAGACAACAATAACTTCCACAAGAGAGAAATGGTAGAAATATCATGCTATGATTATAGATGCAAGATTTTCATATTGAATTGTTGTATATATGATGCCTTGCTTATAAAGGCAAGTTGTGAGATATGATTAGACAAGATCATGACATACGTCTTAATCCTATACAATGAGACGACTACCTCAACAAATATTAAATGACCTAGGACACAAGCATTAAATGCCAAGAGATAAGATCTAGTGATAACTAACACTAACTAGAAAGATTCTCTTCTAGGACCTAAGTGGACTTAACATGTAAATAGGACCTAGATAGGTAAAACACCTATTTACACTAACACTAGTAACTATTTGTATCTTTATTTTGTGTAAAATTTTTACTTTTCTCCTTTAATTCTGAGTGTGTTGTTTCATTAGGTAGCAAAAGCATATTCCATATAAGGTGAAAACACAATATTGTGCCTCACATTTTGGACTAAGTGGGATATGAAAATCAACATTTAAAAACTTATTTTATCTCAATTAAAACAAGTAAACCATTAATAATTTGAAATCAATATAAACTAACAATTAGTGGGATTTCCTATGTAGATTCTATTTATAATTATAAAAAATAAAAATAAATTTCTCACATTTTTGAATAGTTGTTAATAAAGCATGTTTCTTATACATTCCATTATTAATGAGTAACATATTCTATAATGCATAACTTTAGTTATAAAAAAATATTTTCATAATTTAGTAATTATATATCATTAAAATTGATATTTAAGGTATATATTCTTTGTAATTTGTATTACATATTTTATTTATTATTGTTAAATGAAAATAATTATATTTAAAACACATATTTTGTCATAATATATATCTCTTTTCATATAACCCAAATTATTATCTATGTTGACAAAAATACATCAACATAGAAAGGCATATTTTCTTCTTATGAATTTGTTTATTATTTACTATTTTTTAATGTATGTTGAATATGACTCTAAATTTTGTAATGAACCTATGTTGACTATAAAATAGAAAATAAATAAAATAATAAATTGAAATATACTAAAATCTTTTTTTTTAAAACTTACTACAAGGGCTACATTCATGATTTTTTTAATGTTATGATGATTTTGATCAAGATCACAATAATGTGATTCAACTTGATAATTTATGTCTAATGAAATCCTTCAATGTGATTTAGACAAAAAATGACATCACATATAATATTTAAGGGACATACATATACATGTCAAGAATATCATATACAATGAATTTAATCTATTTTCCCTTACATACTAAGATTATACACACCATTTTAAATTAATTGTTAAATCAACATGTAATCTACGAGTGAAACACACTATAATATTTCAACATCTTAAAAAACAATATAACCTATATACTATCACAATAATGATTTCATGTAAAGGAATGAACTTCCATTTTACTTCACACATGTAGATTAATTTTAGAATGTGAGTTTCTCTTGTGTTCCTCTAATTTTAGTCCATTTTAGCATTACTCACCCCAACCAATATTCATGCGTAAAACATGTAATCTTAATCATTTTTAAGGGTCCAATTTTTGAGAATGAACTTTCAAATCAGATCTAGTTAAGCAAACATAAACTTTGTCCTAGCATTCCATCAACTTTGGAGAGAAAAAAAACTAAGGTATAGGTCTATATTCCATCAATTTTTACTCTACATGTGGATGCCTTAATTTTCTTGGATAGAGTTTGGTTTATATTGGTTGATTAGGCTTTATTATTTCTTAAGTTAGTTTTGGTTATTATATCAAGGTACCATATATTTGTCTTTTTTTCTCATTAGATTATATTTCTTTTTTATTTGTTTTGAAATATTATTAACTAATTTATCTAAGATTGTTTATCATATTTATAAAAAATATTATTGGTATAAATCAAAATCTAATAAGATGTGGAGGGCTTGGGTTTGATCAATTCATTATATGAATCCCATATTTTGTTACTTTACATTTGTCTAAATGTGCTTTTGAGTAGTTGATTCAATTAGAACAAAGATAAATTATGTTACTTTTCTAAAAAAATAAATATCTCCTTAGCATATATAATGTTGAACCAAAAAAATTAATTTTATCTTGAGAATATCTTCCTCATACAAATTCTTCTAAAGAACCTTTATAGACACTTCAAAAGAAAATTTATGAAAATTACTATGTAGATCTTTAGTGGATCCAAACTATAGAAGAAAATATTATTTATTTAATAAAGAAAAGGAATTTGGAATAAATATATTTTGAAAAATCATATTGCTTATTGTGGCATTTCTTGTAGAAGATTTATTTTTCTTGTTTAATATCAATTATTTTATAATATAATTTTTTAAAAGTAATTATATTTTGTTTTATTTTTTACATAAAGTTAGATTTTAGCTACATTTAATAAGTTATGTTTATATAGTTAATTAATTGCAATAAATTAATTAATTATGTGTAGTCAGTTAGTTTAGTTGCAATTCATCTATTCATAGAAAATACAAAAGGAGATTGCATAACCATTTAGCTTATTTGGAAGGATTAAAGTTAAATTAATTATTTTATATCCAAAACATAGATTAGGTGTGCTTTATTTCCCACATTTAGATTAATCTGATCATTAGTAAAACATAAAAATACTAAAAACATTATAAAACCATAAAATTAAACAAAAGAATTGAAACAATTTTTATATCATTACCAAATAAACAAAAATATCTAAACAAAATCCTAAAGGAAAAACAAGCATAAACATCCTTCAAAGTATCTAAGAATAACAATAAAATAGAAAATAAATTCAAGGTAAAAAATTATAGCGTGATGTACAATGGGTATATATAGACCTAATATGAGAATTATGAGAAGATTTTTTTATCATTCCTATGTCATCCTCCTTGATTAGATTGATGTTCTGGAAGAACAATAGAGACATCAAAATCCCACCAATTTTGATAACTCCACCTCAAGCTTGATAATTAATGCATCTTTTCCATCTCTTACTACCTAATCTTTAGGCACCACAAGATTGACCTAAACATCCACTTGTATATCCAAAAAGACCTCTACTATACCTCTATTTGCCATAATCACAACCATAAACATACAATCCCCCATATATAAAAGTAAAACTTTGTGTCAAATATATGTGCATGTATATTTTAGAAAACTTGGTGTAAAGAATAAATTTTTAGCTCTCATTTTCTTCCCTTCCTCTAACATTTTTTTCCTCAACCTCCCTCTCTATCCATTTATTATATAGTTCTTTGCACCTATGAATTTGTCTAATTTTGAGAGTTATCATGCATGTGATCCCCTCCCTTTCCTAGGGATTCAAATGCCACCATTATTATAAATTATGAATTTACATTAAATGTGTCAAATAGAGAACACCAATACATGAGCAACAATCAAATATTTGAATATGTCACATGGTAAGAAAGAACTCAAGATTTGTATACCTCTATAGGATCTCACATTGCCTTGTTAGGAAAAAGGTGTGTTGTCACTTTGCATAATGTTATATTTTATTTATTATGTGGTGCACCTAGGGGATCTAGGGATGTGTGCATCACATGGGTTAGCATTCATGGGGCCACTTTATGTGTTGCATGTAAAATTATGATTAAATATTTAATGTGGGGTTGCACATGGAAAAATATTTAGTGTTGGGAAAACTTAGTACCAAGAATTAAATATAAGGGTTAGTGGTTTTGTAAGCTCATGGTATTAATCACATACTTTATGTAATATCACTTGGTAGTTTTGTGTGAGTTTGTTTCTATAAAAGCAAACACATGGGCACTTGTTTAAGGTTGGCTTGTTGGATAGTTGAGAGCATCTCTTGTTGGAATTTGTGAGGGTTGAAGCATGGCATAGGATATGTGGTTACATGCTTATTCACATGGAGTGCTTGTAGAGGTCTTGATGTTTCAAAGGTGTTCATGAAGGACTCTAAAGATATAATGTAACATTTATTTCTGAATAATACATGAGCAATGGATACTTTTAGAGGTTGGATTTTCCCTCTTGAGGTTTTTATTGGGGTATATCTTGTGTCATATTTGATGGTATGTTGTCCATTCTTTTGCATATGGATTCTAAATACTTTTTTGCATAGATTTCTCTATTTGGGTTATATGGAAATTATATTGGGTGGATGCATATTTCCTTTCATGCCTTACATGAGCCCTCATATACACCTTATAGTTAACCCCTAGATATATTTTCAAGCCTCACAAAATAAGGTGGAAATAGTCCTTACACCCTCTAAGGAGAGGATAAGATACATTAAGTAACAAGTCGATCAATTAGAAAATTACATGGCTTAATTATGCACCATCATAACCACAAAACTTGACTATAATAATCAATTTATACCTCCCAATGTGCATCACATCAACACTAGGCTCGAGTAAGAGGTAGGGGCATCCTTTCCCTCACAAGTTGATAAAAATTATAATAATAGGTGAAAACAACCCCAAGGTGGAAATTATACTAATGATAGTTAACCAAATTGTTAGAAAAACCAGCCTACCCTTAAAGCTCTTATCATCACCTTGGTCAATAGAATTAGGACCCTAGAAGATAGTGATGATTAATGAACTCATCATCAAACACTCATAATAAAAAAATAAGGTTGACATCTCCCATATCTCAAATAAACATGTAAAAAAATTCCTTGGTGTCCTAAATGAGATTGAACAAGGCATAAAGTAGATACCTTCCTAATAAAATCTCTATTGATATAACACTAATAATGAGAAATTTTCCCTTCTCATCCATCACCACATGCCATTTTATTAGGATACATTCCTATTGGGACACCTCAAGTCTACATTCCTAACTACGCTACATCTTTAGGTTCCCTTACACAATTTTGACTTATCTAGCCTATCAATTTCTATAAACAAACCTTACACATCTAATGGGATTAATGTATGGGGTGTAACATCTTTTTACCCATGACCCATTCTTAGGGAAATTCCTAGAATATGTAAAGAAATTACTTGCATAAGAGAATAATATAATAGGAAATATATGTAGTTACTTTGAGTCCAGACAAACACAAAGTCTTCAATAAGAATAAAAATTAGAATATGATACTTAACCACCTATCACTATGTCATGTATATATAGGTGTCTTTATGTAATATTTATATCCTAATCCTAATAAGGCTAACCTAGCATACAATAATTATATGTAAGGAATCATAAATTATTTTATTATGGGTTATGCTAGCCACAATTTAGCCACATATCCCAATACAATCAATGGATTAAGGGCATAGTATGCCCCCTCTTCAAAGAAGAATTGTCTTCAATATGGATCAATTGTGGATGTTTTTACATGAAATATGCATCTTCCCATATTTAAAAGAAAGAAAATTATTCCACTTGGTTAGGTAATATATTATTATCCTAATAATCCTCTTTTTTGTGCTTCTTTAAATAATTAATTTGGTACCCAAGATGATTCTTTCCTCTTTGTTGATTTTATGTAATATTATTTTCCCTAGACACATGTGCCTAGTATTGTTAGAGTTTAGGAGGATCAGAGCAATAAACATTAACAATAATATGTAGATTAAATAACCTAGAAATAACAATGAAGGATAACACAAAAGAGATCAACACAAGATTTTAATGTGGTTCACCCAATATGGGCTACATCCACATATACTCAACCATCTAATGATTTTATTATCTAGTACAAAATAGATTACAATCTCATGAATACCATACTGCAACATGCATCCCAACCGCTTATAACAAGCTTTTTGGAAGCTTCTAGAATTAGGATTTTACAAATTCATTTTTCATTTGTTGGTTAACAAAAATTAACTACTGACCCCTTGATGAGCAAAAATGGAAAAAAAATTGGGGGTTGCATACCCAAACCCTTGCTCTCAAGGGCTGCCACCCCCAAACCCTTGCTTGGGGCCCAACCCAACCCTGAAACCCAACAAGAATACGTTAAGAGTACATTATTTGCATGATCCATTGCCACATACCAAAAATATCCCACTTGGAGACTGATTAGGCTCCACACCAAACAATCTCCCACTTGGAGACTTATCTTGGATGACACCGCTGCACTTGCAGATCCCAATGGATTACAGGTCTAGCTGGTTTCTTATGTCCACCATTATCAGTTGTGAAAGCTAATGGAAACTAATGAGGACATCAATTTCTCCCATGTAACCGCCTTTGTGAACATATCTACAAGATTCTCACTTGTGTGAACTTTCTCCAGCTTCAACTATCCATCCTCCAAAACTGACCGGATGAAGTGGTATCTGAGTTGTATGTGCTTAGTTTTTGAATGCAGAGTTGAATTCTTAGTAAGATGAATGGAACTCTGGCTATCAGTGTACAAAGGGCTATCTTCTTGTCATTGTTCCAATTCCTCCAAAAAATGTTGTAACCAAATCATCTCCTTGCTAGCTTCTATAGAAGCAACATACACAACTTCAGTGGTTGAAAGTGCAACAACCTTTTACAACCTTGAAATCCAACTAACTGCAATACCTCCTATAGTAAAAAATACCCTATCATACTCCTGCTATCAATATCACCTGCCAAATTAGAGTCAACATATCCTTTTAGAGTAGAATTTGTTCCTCCAAAATATAGTTTCTTTGAAGTAGTACCTCTTAAATATCAGAGAATTCATTTTACCTGATTCCATTGTTCCATTCTCGGATTGCTCATATACCTGCTCACAACTCCCACTGCATGCACAATATTTGTCCTTGTGCATACCATTGCATACATCAAGCTACCAACTATTGATGCATATGGTATCTTAGACATTTTTTCTTCCTCCTCTTGTTTCTTTGGACATATCTCCTTAGTCAACTTAAAATGACTAGGAAAAGGTGTATTAATTGCTTTTGCATTTGCATGTTAAACCTTTTCAACACCTTCTCTACATACTCACTTTGAGACAATTTTTTTTTCTATTTGTCCTATCCTGTGTGATCCTCATACCAAGGATTTGTTTTGCTGCACATAAATCCTTCATAGCAAATGAATTTTCTAATTTCTACTTAAGTTCATTAATATGCTGCATGTTAGACCCGACAACAAGCATGTCATCAACATAAAGCAACAAGATAATATAGCTGTCATTATCCAATTTCTTAAAATAAACACAATAATCAAAATGACATCTTTTGTAACCTTGTTCAGCCATAAAACTATCAAATTTCAAATACCATTACCGAGCTGTTGCTTCAGGCCATACAAACTCTTCTTTAACTTGCACACAAATTCCTCCTTACCCTTGACCTCATATCCCTATGGTTGTTGCATGTATATTTCCTCTTCCAAATCCCCATGGAGAAATGTTGTTTTCACATCTAGCTATTCAAGATGCAAGTCTTCTGTAGCTACAAGACTTAGAATAGTTCTAATAGAAGTCATCTTTACAACTAAAGAAAATATTTCATCAAAATATATACCTTTTTTCTATGCAAAACCTTTTACCACAAGTTTGGCCTTATATCTTTTCTTGCCTCCATCTTCTTCCTTCAACCTGTAAACCCATTTATTTGGGAATTCTCTTTTACCTACAAGCAATTGGACTAAGCCCCAAGTTTGATTCTGTAGCAAGGAATCCATTTCCTCTTTCATGCCTAGCTCCCACTGCTTTTTGGTATCTACCTGCATTGCTTCTTCATAACCTTCAGGTTCACCGGAATCAGTTAATAATATAGAATATAATGATGGAGAAAATATTTCTAAAGGTCTAGTTATCCTTGTAGAATTTCTAACACTTGAAGGAGTCTATGGGATAACTTGTTGTTGTTGAGCATCAAGTACCACTGGCATTTTATTTTCTAGAATCTCATCCAACACCACATATTCCTTTTTGGCATGTTCATGCTTTTTTTTCCTATAGTTGATCCTTATACATGACCTTATCATTGAATATAATAGCTTTGCTCCTAATGATTTTATGATTTTCAGAATCCCATAACCCATAACCAAATTCATCTACTCCATATCCAATGAAGGTACACTTTTTACACTTAGCCTCAAGCTTGGTTCTATTTTCAATATCAACATGGAAAAAAGCTTCACAACCAAAGGTTTTCAGAAATGAATAGTTTACCTTTTTACCCATCCATGTCTCCTTTGGAATGCCACCATCCAAAGTATTTGAAGGTCCCCTATTTATTAAATAAATAGTGATATGTACAATATCTACCCAAAAGTGTAAGGGTAGTCCAACTTGCAATCTCATGCTCCTTGTATGCTCCATAATGGTCCTATTCATCCTCTCAGACACACCATTTTCTTGTGGGGTTCCAAGAACCATTTTTTTCTATGGATTCCCTTGTATGAAAAATAATTTTCAAATTCTCTACTGCAATACTCACCTCCATTATTAGATATGAGACACTTCAAATTTTTTCCTTGTCTCATTCTCAACCAAAGATTTCCACTTTTTAAAAGTTTCACATACTTCTTATTTTTATTTTAGGAAATACACCTATGTTTTCCTATTTGCATCATAAATAAAAGTAACATAATAGCAAGAGCCACCAAGAGAAGATACCTGAGCTGGTCCCCATACATTTGAATGCACAAGCTCTAATTTCTTGCTCTTCTTCTCTTTCCCAACTTTGAGAAATCAAAATCTTTTTTGTTTTCCATAAACAATTTTCAGAGAACTCCATGTCAATCTGCTTCAGACCTGTTAGCAACTTTCTGGAGTGAAGGATCTTCATCCCTTTCTCACTCATGTGCCCAAGTCTATGGTGCCATAATTTTGTTACTATCCTTGTAGCAAGTGCTATAATTGTCTTAGTAGCAATTGTTTTTGTAGCAACTAAGGTAGAATAAGTATTACCAGTACACAAATACAATGTGCCTACCTTTTCACCTTTAGCTACTACTAATCAACCTTTAGTGGCCTTTTAGAATTTGTCTAAAAAGGTAACTATGCAACCTTCACTACCTAGTTTTCCTACAAAAATTAAATTCCTTTTCAAATTTGGAACATGCCTTACCTCCTGTAGCAACCATTCATTTCCATTCTACAACTTGGATTTTATCTTTCCTTTTCCAATAATTTTACAAGGTTCATCATCACCCAAATATACCTCTCTAAAATCATCTTGAACATAATCTACAAAATATTTCCTATGGGGTGTGGCATGAAATGAAGCCCCTAAATCTATTACCTAGGAATCATTAGCATTATCTAAACACAAAATTAAAACATCCTATAATTTATTAATTGAAATATTAGCTTCCTTACTATCATCATGTTGTTCGTCTCCTTGTTTTCCCTTTTGAGACCAACAATTCTTCTTCAAGTGTCCCAACTTTCCATAGTGCCAACAATCCATTCTTCCTCTGGATTTAGATCTTCCTTTCTTCGACTTCCCTTGTGACTTCCCATGTTTTTTTGGGATTTTTCCTCTCTCCTTTGTTCTTCCCCTATTTTCTACAATCAAAGCATTACACCTCTCACTTGTGATTTTCCATCACATTTCCTCGCTAAGAATAACACCAACAATATCATCAAATTTCAATGTATTTGAACTAGAGACAAAGTTACTTATAGCCATTACCAAGCTATTCCAACTTTATGGCAAAGGACATAAAACCAAGAGAGCCCTCAACTCTTCATCAAAATTCATTTTTATAGAAGTTAACTGACTGGTAATCGTATTAAACTCATTTAAATGATCTATCACAAATCCACCTTCAATCATTTTCAAATTAAACAAACGCTTCATGAGAAATACCTTATTTGAGGCTGAGGGTTTTTCATACAATTTAGCCAAAGCATTCATTAGATCCTTTGTTGTCTTTTCTTTTGTTATATTGAATGCCACAGATGGTGCCAGGCACAACCAAATGGTTCCTAGTGCCTTTCTATCCAGAATCTCCCATTCTTCATCGGACATCACAACATCTTTCTTTGATTTTCCTTGCAATGGCCACCATAGATACTTTTGATACAAATAATCTTCTTGGCTTCCATCTGCATCTTCTATAATTGATGATTCTAGTTGTTGAACTTCTCAACCTTGAATTTTCCTTCTTCCATTTCTCCCACTCAAATCTAAAGGTTTCCTTCCAATTGATTGAAAATACATGCGGCTTTGATACTAGTTGTTAGGGATCAGACAGATCGGAGCAATAAACATTAACAATTATATGAAAATTAAATAACCTATAAATAATAATGAAGAATAACACAAAAGAGATCAACACATAATTTTAACGTGGTTCACCCAATATGGGCTACATCGACAAAAACTCAACCATCCAATGATTTTATTATCCAGTGCAAAACATATTACAATCGCACAAATACCATACCACAACATACATCCCAACCGCTTATAACAAGTTTTTTGGAAGCTTCTAGAATTAGGGTTTTTCATTTGTACAGTATTTGCATGATCAATCGCCACATACCAACAAGTATCATCCTTCTTATACACCATACATACTAGAGAATAATAAAAACTTAGACTAGGACAAATAATAACTAAATCCAACATCTCCTATACCAATTTATTTTTAGTATCACTCTTGTAAAAATGGGGGTGATGATATGGCCCAATACTAGTTGATTTCCCTCCAAAATTAGTATCTTAGAATCTATTGGGTGCTAGGCCATTTGAATTATCTTTAAGTAGTAATAGTGAATATTAAGATATTATTGGTTTGGGAATTTATAATGATTAATTTTATACCATATCTATCTCTATATCTTCTTCTTCATCATCTTTACCTCCATCTTCATCTTCATCTTCTTGATTTATTATATGAATCCTATTAACTTTTAAAATATACTCTTGATATTTTACAAAACTCATAAGAGATCCTATTTTTAAAAATATTTCATTGATATCTTATTTCTTAGAAGTCCCTTTCATCTCTTTCTTTGTAGCTAAGTCAAACATTACCAAAAATATTTCCTCAACCTAGGTGGTTTTTGTATTATAGTAGATCCAATGTCTATAAGATCCATCTCTTCTAACATTGGATCATTTTTGTTAGGATACTTTCCACTTATGACTTCATTCCTTCCCCTACCTCTTGTTGAAACCCCTACCATTATTTTGTTGAAATAATTTTAAAAATAACTTAAAATAAATTAAAAATGCTTAAATATCTTACTTGACTATAACCCTCACTGTATTGAGTAAATCACCAAGAAATTTGATAGCTTGCAACCTTGGAAGAAAATTTGGTTAAACACTAATTTTAATTAATCTTAAAAAGTTTCAAATGACCTAAAATTTAAATTGTATGGACACTTTACTATGTTGTTGATTGCTCCTCTAAATTTTAGAAAAAAGCATACAAATGAGAAGATTTTTGCTTGACAACACAACCTCCTAAAGTAAACAAAATTTCCTTTTTTCTTGCCTCTTAAATGCCAATAGAATTTGTTGATACCAATTGCAATGAAGTTACTTGCACAAGACAAGGATTAATAGTAAATAAGATATAAATGCTTCATAATACAAAGCCACTTTGAGGGAGAACCTCCAAAAGTCCCCAATAAGAATATAGTCATAATATATTGATAACATACTAACCACTATCTCCTATATACCTTACTTGTACTGTGGAGACCTACTAGGCTAACCCTCCTACCTATATAAATATTTATAAATGATCAAATGGATTAATTGAAGGTTATGATAGCCATACACATCCTAAAATATAATTAATGGGTTAAGGAAATAGTTGAAAGGGAAAGATGAACCTAGAAATACCTTTGAGAACCAATATACACCTTCAGTATCTTATGTTTCTTTTATTTAATATTTTAAATACTTGATACAAATACATACTACTATGCCATTAAAGTGGAAATAAACATATTTTAATTCCCATCACATTAACCCATAGAGGAAAGATAATATAGTTAGCGGATCTAAGTAAAATTTGACAACATAATGACATGTAAATTAACACTTTAAGAACATAAAAGAAGAAGGATAGAAAAATAAAAGAAAAAAGAGAAGAAACACCAATATATGTGGGGAAAACCATTTCAGATAAAAAACCCCACACTCCAAAGCATCAAACCAATGTATTAATCTACAACAAACACTGTTAAAATACACTTCTAGGCTCTAAGCCTTAACATGGAGATTTACATCTTGATCTTCTTTGGAGGAAATCTAACAACATAACCCTACAATGAAAAATTCTCCTCTCAAATCCTCAAGCAAACTCTCATATTTATAGAGCATCAAGATAGAGGCCTAAAACAAAATCCTCAATCTTCTACAAATCTAATAACTACAAAAGCTCAAAAAGCATGAACTTTAAAATCAACTTGCTAAGTAAAAATAGCCTTATCCTCATCTTGGGTGTGTATTTCCAAGAAAAAAATATCTTATACATATCTAGTCCATATCTTATCCATATCCTGGGTGCCTAAAACAAATAAAGCCAAAAATATTTTATTCCTCTTCTGTTTTGATATAGTAATAGCTGACTGAGACTCCCAAGTCAATATAGGAACTTGCCAAAATAGTTTTTCACCAATATGGAAACATGTGATATCCTCCTCCTATAAAATAGGACCTCCTAAAGTGGGTGCCAACTTCCTAAAAAATAGGGATATTTTCATATGTCATCGCCTACCATATAGGATGCCATCTCAATAATAGGGCCCACAAAGTGAATGGCAACTTAGGAAGTTTAATACATTAGGGTAAATTAATATGCACCTAATAATCAATCAATTAATGCTAAGACTCAAAGTTTGAGACACCTTAATCCCAAAAATAGTGTAGTATATAAATAAGCCTTTGGATTATAGGATTAGGGGTGTCATCTTACCCAAGTCATTCCCTAAGCTCCCCAAGTTCAAATAAGGGAACCTAAATATACACATAAGAACCTATGTGATAATTATTAGGGAACTTCTTCCTTAGGATACAATTGTCACTAGGATCTTCCCAAATACTCTTGAATGGTTTTGCCTTAACTACTATTACTAGTTACTAGAGGGCTTAATCCATTTATTTGACTAACTTATTGGAGAAATGATGGTTGATTTTGACATAAAAATTCAAGCAAAGTCACCATTAGGGATTTATTGCATGTCAAGAAAGATAACAATGTCACCCACATTTTTTCATAGTAGAGGAACTTCTTTTAATGAGCAACCAATATGCCACATATGAACCATTAAAAATATTATGATATTTTATTACATGTACTAAATAGATATTTGTGAAGATGTCTAAGAAAATTCCCTACAAATACTATGAAAAGTCTTAAAAAATTCCTTACAAATTGAATAAATAGCTATTGATATTGGTAGAATATTTTATAAAACAAAATAGAAGTTAGTCACTCTTAGGTGAAATAATATTCATAATATCAACAAAAATAACCCCTCTACCTAAAAGATCCTAAGAAGAAATCAAAATGTAACCATTGATGGGGTTTCATATGACCCATTAGGAATAAATAATAATATCATTTTTGGAATAGTTAAAATTACAACAATAAAAATGATTGGCAACAACAACAATCAATCCTAATGTGAACATAGTGGCCAATGTCATTGACTATCCACAAAAAGTATCTAGTATCAATAAATACTTAACATCAAAATAGTCTCCCCTTTGACAAAAAAACAATTTGATTCATATAATTGGACAATGGAGTATGACCTTTAAAAAATATGCCTTTCATATATTAGAGTTTATGACACCAAAGCCTACATGTATTATAATAGGTTTGTTCAAAGGTTACCTAAGGATCAACAATTTTGTTGTTGATATATTCATATAATCATAGGAATATCCTACACCAAATAATTAGAAGCATATTTCCGATCAAAAATTTAACTTAGGGATTTACCAATATCCTTTTCCTAGGCATGAACAAATAGTCTTGAGCTAGAATGTGAAATAAAACCCTTTCTCTTCACAAAGTATGAATTTCTTTTACCTTGAATAAATAAACATGTCCACTTAATTGGATAAAAAAAGGATATTTGATCTAGTTAAACAAGACATATATGAAAATAGTCACCTTACCTCTAGACTTAATAATTAGGCAGCTTTATTTTTCTTCTCATATGTATGTACATCTAGTGGTCTCATATGATTTGGTTAAATATCTTAGGGTTTGTGCATATTTCATTCTTAGATCCTCAAGCATTCATTAGCCCATTTCACCAAGAATTCTGAGGTGAGTGGGTTAAAATATTTAAATAACTCCACATTCCAAAGATTGGGTCAACCATGTGTATTTGGATCTTAGTCCACCAAAATTAGATCTTCAGTCCATTTTTTTTTTAACATCAAGTAAATTTCCTTAGAGGTTGAGCTCATGTGAAGAGGAGTCTCATGTTGTATTAGCCTATAATAATTATATTAAAAGGGTAAAGATTGATGACATGGATATGATGAATGTTGTCCCTTTTTCCTTACTAAAATAAACATCACCTCTAGTTGGCACACATTGAGAGGATATGATAACCTCAAGGCTACTATGATTAGAAAGATCATCCCCCTAGTCAATTTTTTTGAGCTATGAACCTTAGTCTTTGGAGACTCTCAAATGGTGGTCAACCAAGTATTAGTTACATACCAAACCAAGTCAAGATGTTTACAACTATATAGAGATGCCCTCTTAGATATGATTCACCATTTTAATTTATTCTCTACTAAAATAATATAATCAAGTGGTTGATTCCATGACTACTTACACGATGTTCTTTATAAATTATGAACACTAAAACTTAGACATTATAGTTTAAATAAGGGATAAAAAATTGATAGAAATAAATGATTTGTAATTGTGGGAAAAATCTAAGTTAGCAGATTAGTGCATAAACAAATCAAAACCCAAAGTAAATAATGAATCATAAAGGAGGAAAACATGAAAACAAAGAGAGATATCACCTTGAGTCTTCAACCTCCATGATTGACCTCCATTACACATTCTCTATTTGCTGCAAATATGTAGCTTGCCCTTAAATTTTGTGTGAGCAATCTATAACTATGACAAGACCAAAGCAAAATGTTGAAGGATTTGGTATGAAATGCAATACTATGCAACTATTAAGCAAAGACTAAAGTATGCCTAAAGTATGCTAAAATTCCAAGAGATGTGAAGTATGCCAAAATGCCAATAACTTATGAGATGAAGTATGCCTAAGACAAGATTGCATGAGATGATAAAATGAGACTAAAATTGGCATTTTATAGAAAATCCAATTTTGGATGAATGGCCAAGATTGAAGATTGACAAATGCCCTAGAATCAATGGACAAGATTGAATGTGACAACCCACAATTAGGGTTAGGGCAACATTAGGGTAAATTTGAAATGAATGGACAAGATTTGATTTGAGAAAATTAAATCAAGGGTTGACAATGCATGTGACAAAGAGATAAGAATGGCACAGAAAAAAAAGAGAGCTGGAAAATCAAATAATATTATAAATTACTTGATTTATGGAGGAAAAAGGTTATTTTGAATTAAAAATTAATTTAATTCAAATAGGTGGGGTCACGTGACAGTAAATACTTAATGTGAATTATTTACTAAAAGAGGGAAAATTAGAAAGTGGGACCATTTTAAATAAATAATTTTATTTAAAATGGGGAAAATGCCAAGGTGGACAATAATTAAAGAATTTATTTAATTATGAGAAGACTTTTAGAAGTTAATGACGTATTTAAATAAATAAATAAAATTTATTTATAATCAAGATGAAATAATGGACAAAGATAATTAAATAAATTAAGGAATTTATTTAATTACAGAGAGACATTAAAGTACTAGTGACGTATTTAAATAAATAAATAAAATTTATTTATTTTAAATAATCAAGAAGAATAAAAAGACATGAATTAATTAAATAATTAAAAATTATTTAATTAATAGTTGGAAGTGGACCAAAGGACATAATTAATTATTTCAATTATGCCTGGAAGAAATATGGTGACAATAGAGCTTGCAGGCCTAGGTCATTTTTATGTGTCTACATTTTGCCCCTCTTTGTCATAATCTAGCATGTCGCATTGTGACAAGAAATTTAGTCAAAAACATGCCCCAATGAAGGTACGAATTATCTATGCCCCCTCAGGAATTTTTTTAAATTTTGGCCCGATGACAGAAAAATTTGGAAAGTGTCCCAACAAGCTAATTTGATGACCAGAAAAGCAATGGCGCAAGCAGTTTTGGATTTCGACATGGTTAAAGTAGCAAAGAGGCTGGTCAAAGTCAGTCAAAAGAGCTTCCAGTAATAAAAAAGTTGAAAAATTCCACTTTGACCATATAAATAGGTTGAAAATGGGTAAAAGTCAATTCATTTTCACATTCAC